>JAEIGQ010000159.1:600000-754543 GCA_018904275.1 Lordiphosa clarofinis | reverse complement strand
TGGGATTTGGGTGGGAGGTGGCTGGGACTTGGGCGGTAAGTGGGTGGGAGGTGTGTGGGTGGTAGGTGGGTGGGATTTGGGTGGTAGGTGGGTGGGAGGTGTGTGGGATGTGGGTGGGAGATGGGTGGGAACTGGAGGGGAAGTGGGAGGGATGTGGGTGGGATGTGGGTGGGATGTGGGTGGGATGTGGGTGGGATGTGGGTGGGAGGTGTGTGGGATGTGGGTGGGAGGTGTGTGGGATGTGGGTGGGAGATGGGTGGGAACTGGAGGGGAAGTGGGAGGGATGTGGGTGGGATGTGGGTGGGAGGTGGCTGGGACTTGGGCGGTAAGTGGGTGGGAGGTGGGTGGGAGGTGTGTGGGATGTGGGTGGGAGATGGGTGGAGACTGGATGGGAAGTGGGAGGGATGTGGGTGGGATTTGGGTGGGAGGTGGGTGGGATTTGGGCGGGAAGTGGGTGGGAGGTGGGTGGGAGGTGTGTGGGATGTGGGTGGGAAGTGGGTTGGATCTGGGCGGGAATTGGGTGATAAGTGGGTGGGATGTAGGCGGGAAGTGGGTGGAAAGTAGGTGGGAAACGGGTGGAAGTTGTGAAAGAAGTAGATTGGGAGTGGGTGGGGTGTAGGTGGGATGGGGGTGGTAAGAACGCAGCAGCAAAGTCGTAACGCTGAAAAAGCAAAGTAGTAAAACGTTGATTTCAAGCCTATGTATGTATGATTCGATTTCTGGGCTCTACAGAGGAAATAAATTTATAGAATGTTTTCAAAATTGGTAAATATTTGACTCTTACGATTGACTACAAACTGATTCTGATATGGGTTCTATACTGTTCAAGGCGCAGCGAAGCGCGACGGGCTTTTTGCTAGTCAAATATATGTGTTTCTTGAATAAATATTATGTGAGGTGAATGTTTTTTAATTAATTTTAATAGCTCACTAGAGTTATTTACGTAGCCTTTAATGTTCCATTGAAGGATTTTAAGAGACATTTTGATAGCTTTTGGGTTCAAAATTAAGTAGATGAGTAAGATATATATTATATAACTAGCAAAAAGCCCGTCGCGCTTCGCTGCGCCTTGAACAGTATAGAACCCATATCAGAATCAGTTTGTAGTCAATCGTAAGAGTCAAATATTTACCAATTTTGAAAACATTCTATAAATTTATTTCCTCTGTAGAGCCCAGAAATCGAATCATACATACATAGGCTTGAAATCAACGTTTTACTACTTTGCTTTTTCAGCGTTACGACTTTGCTGCTGGTTCCCCCCATCCCACCTACACCCCACCCACTCCCAATCTACTTCTTTTCACAACTTCCACCCGTTTGCCACCTACTTTCCACCCACTTCCCGCCTACATCCCACCCACTTATCACCCAACCAGATCCAACCCACTTCCCACCCACATCCCACACACCCCCCACCCACCTCCCACCCACTTCCCGCCCAAATCCCACCCACCTCCCACCCACATCCCACACACCTCCCACCCACATCCCACCCACATCCCACCCACATCCCACCCACATCCCTCCCACTTCCCCTCCAGTTCCCACCCATCTCCCACCCACATCCCACACACCTCCCACCCACCTACCACCCAAATCCCACCCACCTACCACCCACACACCTCCCACCCACTTACCGCCCAAGTCCCAGCCACCTCCCACCCAAATCCCACCCACCCACCACCCAAATCCCACCCACATCCCTTCCACTTCCCCTCCAGTTCCCACCCATCTCCCACCCACATCCCACACACCTCCCACCCACCTCCCACCCACTTCCCGCCCAAATCCCACACACCTCCCACCCAAATCCCACCCACATCCCTCCCACTTCCCATCCAGTTTCCACCCATCTCCCACCCACATCCCACTCACCTCCCACCCACCTCCCACCCACTTACCGCCCAAGTCCCAGCCACCTCCCACCCACATCCCACCCACCTACCACCCAAATCCCACCCACATCCCTCCCACATCCCCTCCAGTTCCCACCCATCTACCACCCAAATCCCACCCACCTACCACCCACATCCCACACACCTCCCACCCACCTCCCACCCACCTACCACCCAAATCCCACCCACCTACCACCCACACACTCCACCCACTTACCGCCCAAGTCCCAGCCACCTCCCACCCAAATCCCACCCACCCACCACCCAAATCCCACCCACATCCCTTCCACTTCCCCCCCAGTTCCCACCCATCTCCCACCCACATCCCACACACCTCCCACCCACCTCCCACCCACTTCCCGCTCAAATCCCACACACCTCCCACCCAAATCCCACCCACATCCCTCCCACTTCCCATCCAGTTTCCACCCATCTCCCACCCACATCCCACTCACCTCCCACCCACCTCCCACCCACTTACCGCCCAAGTCCCAGCCACCTCCCACCCTCATCCCACCCACCTACCACCCAAATCCCACCCACATCCCTCCCACATCCCCTCCAGTTCCCACCCATCTACCACCCAAATCCCACCCACCTACCACCCACATCCCACTCACCTCCCACCCACCTCCCACCCACTTACCACCCAAGTCCCAGCCACCTCCCACCCACATCCCACCCACCTACCACCCAAATCCCACCCACATCCCTCCCACATCCCCTCCAGTTCCCACCCATCACCACCCAAATCCCACCCACCTACCACCCACATCCCACACACCTCCCACCCACTTACCGCCCAAGTCCCAGCCACCTACCACCCAAATCCCACCCACATCCCTCCCACTTCCCATCCAGTTTCCACCCATCTCCCACCCACATCCCACTCACCTCCCACCCACCTCCCACCCACTTACCGCCCAAGTCCCAGCCACCTCCCACCCACATCCCACCCACCTACCACCCAAATCCCACCCACACCCTCCCACATCCCCTCCAGTTCCCTCTGTAGAGCCCAGAAATCGAATCATACATACATAGGCTTGAAATCAACGTTTTACTACTTTGCTTTTTCAGCGTTACGACTTTGCTGCTGCGTTCTTACCACCCCCATCCCACCTACACCCCACCCACTCCCAATCTACTTCTTTCACAACTTCCACCCGTTTGCCACCTACTTTCCACCCACTTCCCGCCTACATCCCACCCACTTATCACCCAATTCCCGCCCAGATCCAACCCACTTCCCACCCACATCCCACACACCTCCCACCCACCTCCCACCCACTTCCCGCCCAAATCCCACCCACCTCCCACCCACATCCCACACACCTCCCACCACCCACCACCCACATCCCACCCACATCCCACCCACCCTCCCACTTCCCCCCCAGTTCCCACCCACCTCCCACCCACATCCCACACACCTCCCACCCACCTACCACCCAAATCCCACCCACCTACCACCCACACACCTCCCACCCACTTACCGCCCAAGTCCCAGCCACCTCCCACCCAAATCCCACCCACCCACCACCCAAATCCCACCCACATCCCTTCCACTTCCCCTCCAGTTCCCACCCATCTCCCACCCACATCCCACACACCTCCCACCCACCTCCCACCCACTTCCCGCCCAAATCCCACACACCTCCCACCCAAATCCCACCCACATCCCTCCCACTTCCCATCCAGTTTCCACCCATCTCCCACCCACATCCCACTCACCTCCCACCCACCTCCCACCCACTTACCGCCCAAGTCCCAGCCACCTCCCACCCACATCCCACCCACCTACCACCCAAATCCCACCCACATCCCTCCCACATCCCCTCCAGTTCCCACCCATCTACCACCCAAATCCCACCCACCTACCACCCACATCCCACACACCTCCCACCCACCTCCCACCCACTTACCGCCCAAGTCCCAGCCACCTCCCACCCACATCCCACCCACCTACCACCCAAATCCCACCCACATCCCTCCCACATCCCCTCCAGTTCCCACCCATCTACCACCCAAATCCCACCCACCTACCACCCACATCCCACACACCTCCCACCCACTTACCGCCCAAGTCCCAGCCACCTACCACCCAAATCCCACCCACATCCCTCCCACTTCCCATCCAGTTTCCACCCATCTCCCACCCACATCCCACTCACCTCCCACCCACCTCCCACCCACTTACCGCCCAAGTCCCAGCCACCTCCCACCCACATCCCACCCACCTACCACCCAAATCCCACCCACATCCCTCCCACATCCCCCCCAGTTCCCACCCATCTACCACCCAAATCCCACCCACCTACCACCCACATCCCACACACCTCCCACCCACTTACCGCCCAAGTCCCAGCCACCTACCACCCAAATCCCACCCACATCCCTCCCACTTCCCATCCAGTTTCCACCCATCTCCCACCCACATCCCACTCACCTCCCACCCACCTCCCACCCACTTACCGCCCAAGTCCCAGCCACCTCCCACCCACATCCCACCCACCTACCACCCAAATCCCACCCACATCCCTCCCACATCCCCTCCAGTTCCCACCCATCTACCACCCAAATCCCACCCACCTACCACCCACATCCCACACACCTCCCACCCACTTACCGCCCAAGTCCCAGCCACCTACCACCCAAATCCCACCCACATCCCTCCCACTTCCCATCCAGTTTCCACCCATCTCCCACCCACATCCCACTCACCTCCCACCCACCTCCCACCCACTTACCGCCCAAGTCCCAGCCACCTCCCACCCACATCCCACCCACCTACCACCCAAATCCCACCCACATCCCTCCCACATCCCCTCCAGTTCCCACCCATCTACCACCCAAATCCCACCCACCTACCACCCACATCCCACACACCTCCCACCCACCTCCCACCCACTTACCGCCCAAGTCCCAGCCACCTACCACCCAAATCCCACCCACCCACATCCCACCCCCTTCCCACCCAATTTCCACGGTAAGGAAAGTCCTTATTTGAATTATTTCATGTTGCGGTTATTTTAGTTGTGGCTGGAGTTTTTGTATTTGCGTTTGTTTTTGTTTTAATTGCAACTGTAGTTTTTTAATTTGTACTCTGTCTTGTTGTTGTTGCCGAGGCAACTCAATTCAATTGCTCCCACGCACACATTGAAATCGTTTCTCTTCAATTTTTGCTCTCTGGGCTTTGGTTTGTTCTCTGATGCAACAGTAAAGCAAAGCGTGCTTTTCGAAATGAACTGGGAGCAAATGGCTGGCAACCTTTACCACCATCTTTCCACCCAAAGGTGGTTGATTTTAGGGATAATTGGTATGCAGTTAATGTTGAATTATTTTTATTGATTTTTGAAAATAAGTTTGAACTTGATCGGCTGAAAAACAAAAAAGTTTCACACAAAAGTTTCCCTCGAATTTTCCACATTTCCCGGCAGAATTTTCCAAAATCCTTTCTTAGTACTCACTTTCAGCATAAGATAAAACTACTGTGAAAATCTCATCTTCCTATCTTTTATGGTTTCGGCTGTGCGACGGTCACCAGTCAGTCAGTCAATTAGTCAGGTTGAACTCTTTTATATATATAGACTAGCAAATATCCCGTCGCGCTTCGCTGCGCCTTCAACAGTATAGAACCAATGCACAGCGTAATCCCACCAATTTTCCACCCACATCCGTCCAACATCCCACCCACATACCACCCACTTCCCGCCCACATCCCACCCACTTCCCATCTACATCCCACCCACATCCCTCCAACTTCCCGCCACATTCCACACACTTTACATTCACTTACCACCCACTTTCCACCCACTTCCAAAACAACTTACCACCCACAACCCATTCACTCCCCAACCACTTCCAAGTGGGCATCCCGGCGGTATTTCCAACATCGGAAAATAAAAACAAAAATTAATTCCTATTTTGACTTTACAAACCAAATTTCAAGCCAATCGGATAAAAAATAGTTTTTTGCATGCAGAATTTCCCGGCCATTTTCCTCACGGGCGGATTTTCCGATATTGAAAATCACATTAAAATTATTTCGTATTTTGTCCTTACAAACCGAGTTTCAAGCCAATCGGATGAAAAATAGTTGTTTTCATGCAGAATTTTCCGGGAATTTTCCGACCGTTGGGTCAAATTTTCCAACTTCGGAATATCACATTTCAAACTATTTCGTATTTTGTCCTTTCAAACCGAATTTCAAGCCAATCGGATGAAAAATAGTGTTTTGCATGCAGAATTTTCCGGCCATTTTCCTCGTGGGCGAATTTTCCGACATTGAAAAATCACATTTCAAATTATTTCGTATTTTGTCCTTACAAACCGAGTTTCAAGCCAATCGGATGAAAAATAGTTTTTTCATGCAAAATTTTCCGGGAATTTTCCGACCGTTGGGTCAAATTTTCCAACTTCGGAATATCACTTTTCAAACTATTTCGTATTTTTTCCTTTCAAACCGAATTTCAAGCCAATCGGATGAAAAATAGATTTTTTCATGCAGAGTTTTCTAGCCATTTTCCTCGTGGGCGGATTTTCCGACATTGAAAAATCACATTTCAAATTATTTCGTATTTTGTCCTTACAAACCGAGTTTCAAGCCAATCGGATGAAAAATAGTTTTTTCATGCAAAATTTTCCGGGAATTTTCCGACCGTTGGGTCAAATTTTCCAACTTCGGGAAATCACATTTCAATTTATTTCACCTACCTTCCTTTCAAACCGAATTTCGAGCCAATCGGATGAAAAATAGTTGTTTGCATGCAGAATTTTCCGACCATTTTCCTCGTGGGCGGATTTTCCGACATTGAAAAATCACATTTCAATTTATTTCGTACTTTGTCCATAAAAACCGAGTTTCAAGCCAATCGGATGAAAAATAGTTTTTTTCATGCAGAATTTTCCGGGAATTTTCCGACCGTTGGGTCAAATTTTCAACTTCGGAAAATTACATTTCAATTCATTTCACCTACTTTCCTTTCAAACCGAATTTCAAGCCAATCGGATGAAAAATAGTTGTTTTCATGCAGAATTTTCCGGGAATTTTCCTCGTGGGCGGATTTTCCAAAATCGGGAAAACACGTGTCGAATTATTTCGCGTACTAAGCTTACAAATCAAGTTTCAAGTCAATCGGATGAAAAATAGCATTTTTCCCATACAAACTTTTCTCACGCTTTTCCGACTTTTCCGGGTGGAATTTTCCAAAACCCCGTCTTAGTACGCACTTTCACCACCAACAGAAACTTCTGTGAAAATTACAGCCCTCTATCTCTTACCGTTTGGGCTGTGCGATGATTGCCAATCAGTCAGTGAATCAGTCAGTGAATCAGTGAATCAGTCAGGACACTCTCTTTTATATTTATAGAGATAACAACACTTTACCTGTACCCATTAATTACACTTTGCTAACATGTGATGCGTCCAACAGTTTTGGTGGAGCAGGCATCTTAGTACATAAATCAATACAATATACAGTGTAATGGAAAAGGCGAGTGGTTTGGTTGTGCTGTGTTGCATGGAGCAAAGCAATTTGTTATTCGAGGGCACAGCGCTCCCCTTTTTATACCATTCTGTTACATGGAGTCTTATGGGGCTAACTTACAATACATTGGTGGATCTTAAGTTCTAAGGATTACCGTTAGTTGCTTATCTAAGTTTAGTTGGTGGATCTGATGTGCTGTTTAATCCGGTTAGAGCTGGTTTTGTCTTTTGAGTTTTCAAGTTGTTCTTGAACATTCTTAAGCCTAAAATTATGCTTCTGGATTAATTAGAATTAAGCTTGCGTATTAATAAGACTAAAACTATGTTACACCTCCCTTTTTGGGGAAAAAAAAAATATTACGTATAATTTTTTTTTTTTTTGGAATCTATTACAAAGCATGTACTAAAAATTTTTTTTTTTTTCAATTTAATATCTTTATTCGATTAGCATGTACAATTTGTTGCTTTTCATTTTTACCTTTTACTGTAATATTGTTATTTTCATTTATTTTTACTATTTCATATGGTCCTAAATATTTGTTTTCTAGCTTATGTCCTGTTTCATTTTTTAGTAGTACTTTTTGTCCAATTTTTAATTCTGAAACTTTACTGTCTTTGTCATACCTTGTTTTTTGTATTTCTTTGTGCCTTTTAAGCATTATGCTAGCTCTATGTTGTGCCAACTGCAGCTTGTATTTTATTTCCTTTTCGTAATCGTCAAGATTGTATATTGGGTCAATTTTGTTTGTAGTGAAAGGTAGTTTCTGTGGTGTCTTTCCATAAACTAGTTCGAATGGGCAATAGTCGTGAACTGATGAGGGAGTTATGTTATAGCAGTACGTGAAGTACTGCATCCAATCATCTCAATCGTCTTTTTTTATTGATATATAAGATCGAATGTATTCATTAAATGTTCTGTGGTTTCTTTCTATTGTCCCTAATGTTTGATGGTGGTGAGCTGTTGAATTTAATTTTATGATTTTAAAGTTTTTGCATAGTTCTGATAAGATGGAATTCATGTATTCTGTTCCCATGTCTGAAACAAGGGCACGCATGGGTCCAAACAAAAGAATGCATTTATCAAATATTGCCTTAGCTACTACTTTAGCGCTTTTATTAGGAATCGGTACAGTTATTAGATATTTTGTAAGATCGCATATGAGTGTAACTACATATTCGTTGCCGTGTTCCGTTTTTGGAAGAGGGCCAATTGTATCTACCAAAACAATATCAAACGCTGTGGCTGGAGTGGGAGTCAGAGTCATTGGTGATTTTGTATGTGTTGTAACTTTGGCTAATTGACATTGTTTACAAGACTTGACATATTTAGTTACGTCCTTCGTCATGTTTTTCCAGAAATAATGTCTTTTAATTTTTTTTAATGTTCTGGTAATTCCAGTGTGACCCCCTACTGTAGGATTGTCGTGAAAAAGTTTTAGAATTTTTTCAATTTCGCTTTTGTTATTTATGTTGACTATATGCGGTAATACGGCTATTTTTAGGTTTTTGAGGCACCTGTTGCCGATTCGCTTGAAGTCTTGTATTGTTACAAGCTCAAATATTTTTTCAGATGGGCTCATCTGCAGATTGTCAATGTGCTGTGCATTGGCTTCTTTCTCAAGCCGTGGAAAGAACTGATTGAGATCGAGTATTCCATTAATGCATGCTTCCTTGAGTGGTATATTTGCGATAGAGGATTTTCCTCTTTTGAGTTGACACTTGTCAAAGGAAAGTTGTAGTTTTGGAAAGCTTTTAACTTCACTATATTGTATAGCGTCATAAACCATTAGTGGGTTATGCTTTGAAGTTTTTGTAATTGAGGTGCCTTTATTTTCTGTAGTCTTAAATGTTTCTGATCTGGTAGAAACTTTATAAATGTTATTGCTGGCTGATTCCTTAATGTCAGCGAAGTCTAACCGAGATAATGCATCTGCTGCAAAATTTTCTTTTCCCCTGATATGTTAAAGTCGTACTCCTCTAAGTCTAGTCTCATTCTATCAGTTTTTGATCAGTTTTTATTAGGAATTTTGTACCGTAAATGTATGGTTTAAAATATTGTACCGCCCAGTGTATTGCGGTTAGCTCTTGCTCAATTGTGGCCTTGTTGCTTTCACCTTTAGTAAATGCTCTAGATGCAAATGCGATGGGTAATTGTTTGTCACCGTATTGCTGACTTAAAACAGCTCCACATGCATATTTACCCGCGTCTGTAGTTATGCAGAATTGTTTATCATAATCAGGATATTGAAGTATTTGAGGACTTAGTAATTTATTTTTCAAGTGTTGAAACGCTTGTTCACAGTCTTGTGTCCAATTGAATTCAACTTCCTTTTTTGATAGCCGAGTAATGTGTCTTGAAAATTCTGCGAAGTTAGGAATGAACCTACGATAATAGTTACAAAATGCTATAAACCTTTTAGCTTGATCTCCATTTTTGGGCGTGGGGTAGTTTTTAATAATGTCATATTTATTATCGTCTGGTAAAATCCAGAGTGTTCGTGCACTTATGCCCCAAAAATATAACCTCATGTTTAAAGAACGAACATTTATCAGGATTTAGTTTAAGGTTATATTTTCTACAAGTTTCGAAAACATCTTTTAGGTTGTTTAGCATGTGTTTCTCCGAGCATCCTATTACAATCAAATCATCCATATAGAGGAATGCTTGTGACGGTGAAAGACCTGCAAATGCTAAAGTCATCATGCGCTGGAATGAGTTAGGTGCTACTTTTAATCCAAAAGGAAGACGCTTGAATCTGAACGATCCTTGCGGGGTCGAGAAGGAAGTTATATCTCTGGAATTCTCCTCCAATTCAATTTGGTGAAAGCCTGACATCAGATCTAAGCAAGAAAAGTATTTTGCTCTACCTAATTGGTCAAGGACGTCATCCATCCTTGGTAGTGGGAATTTGTCTGCCAATAACTGCTTATTTATTTTGCGGTAATCGACAACTAGTCTCCATCGCCTTTCAGAGCTCCCTGGTAGTGACTTTTTTGGTACCAAAAGAATTGGGCTATTAAACTCTGACATGGAGGGTTCTACAAGACCATTCTTAATTAGGTTTTCTACCTGTTGGTCGATTTCTGCTTTTTGTGTGTGTGGAGTTCTGTAGTTTTTAATGTACAATGGGGTGGTATCTTTCAATGTGAGTTTTTGTTTGTAAAAGTTGTTGGCAGATATATGTTCACCTTCTAGAGCGAAAACATCGGTATATTCGGAACAGAGTTCAGTTAATGACCTTTCTATAAATGATGGAAAATGTTTAACCAATTTCTTCATTATTAATGGTCTATGCTCATCACGTGTGTTTCGAATATTAATTATATTATAGTTGGCTAGGCTTTCGCTTTTAATGGTTGTTTTTGAAATTCTTGCATCTTTGTTATTGGTGTTTATTATTCTGTGAGGACTTTAGTTTAAAGTCTCACAATGAAGAGTTGGGATATTTGTAAAGACTAGTAAATGTAAATTATAGGGGTAATTAAATTTAAGTAAAAGTATATTTGTAATTAAATGTAAGCTATATTTGTAATTAGATTTATATTTGCTATGTAAGGCTAGAATTAAATGAATACGTATAATATCTAAACGTAGGCCGAAAAATGTTGGCCACTCAGGGGTTAACAAAATGCGGCGAATTGGAAGCAGGACCAGAGGAGCAAGGCGAAGAGGAGGGAAACGGATGTACAGTTGGAGCACTCAGCAGAGCGCGAACTGGGGAGAGAAACCGTTGCAGTGGCACAAGGAAAGGAGACAGCGGACACAGAAGCGAGCGTTCACACTCGCACTCGCAGAGGAGAAGGCCTGTGGAAATTTCCACTGATCCAGCGGCGCATGGCAACAACGGGACCTGGCAACTAACGGCATGCAAATGCGCAGCCGAGCCAGGCCTATGCCTATAAAAGGACGCGCGGCGCAGAAGACGGGCTAATCAAGAAAACGTCGGAGTGCGAGTCTTTTCAACCCGTGTGTCAGTCCAGTGCGTGAATACAAGCGAGTGCGCCAGACCAACGCGAGTGAGAGAACGAAGGAAACAACGGAAAGGAGTCTAACCAGCGGAACCCAGGATACATCGTGGGAGAGTGACAGAGTGAGTGCGAGGAAAAGGGGTTGGGATCCTCATACTGTGCGGACAAACGAGAGTCGGCGAGCTTTGCGAAATTTGCAAGCGTGTCCGGACGAATCGTGTGCCAGAGATAGATAGCCATCTCCGCCTCCTGTCAGGAAAACCCGTGGCCAACAGACGCAGAGCAGAGCGGTGAAACGAGAGCCGGCGAGTTTTGCGAATAGCAAGCGTGTCCAGGCGAATCGTGAGGCCTGTGCGGTCGGAAGCCGGAGCAACGAAGAAGGAGGAGTTAATTTTAATCCGGGGTGAACCCATCGAGCTATAAACGGTAGAAAATAAGTCAAAAATTAGAGAATAAGCCAATTAAGTGATAAGTCGCCTAGTGTAAACTTAGTATTAAGGCCAATAAATCGGCACTAAAATCGAACCCCAACCGTCTTCTTATTTTACCACCAACTCCGCAAAATAAATTTGTTGGAGCGACCCGCGACTGCCCTGAGCGTGAGCCGGCAATCAAAAGGTTCGTTACAACTGGCGCCCAACGTGGTTTTGGTGGTAGAAATAGTGACGAAAGGTTGGAAAGAGGGTACAGAGTAAACAAAAAAAAAAAAAAAGGTACAAAAGAAACAAAATGGTACGGTCATGGGTTTATAACCTCAAAAAAGAGGAACTTGTCAGATGTGGACAAGAATCAGGCATCAAAATGGAGGGAACAGTGGAGGAAATGAGGAAAGTTTTCGGGGATTGGATTCAGAAAATGGAATCCGATCCCATATTAGGACCTCAAATCGAGGAATGGGCCCGAAGGCACAGCAGGAATTCGCCAAAGCACCAACTACTGGGTGCAGTGGGAGGAATAAATCTGGAGGAGTTTTTAATTCCCGAATTGCGCAGAGCCTCGTTGCACGGCCAGTCACGCGAACAAGGAATTCCAACAATAACACAAACCAGTGCAACACCAGAGGGGCGACCACAGGTGACAACCATAGATTACCCAAAAGTGGCAAAACAGGTGCGCGAATGGGGATTGAGCTTCGACGGTAAAGGGAAACCATTTGATTTTTTGGAAAGAGTAGAATGGTCGGCAAACACATACGGGCTTGACCTAGACACGTTACCTAGAACAATGCCAGAACTATTAAAAGGAATGGCATTAAACTGGTTCGTAGCAAATAATAAGAAGTGGTCCACGTGGAAGACATTCGTGGAGAGTTTTGAAGGGTATTTTCTGCCACGAGACTATTTCCAAAAATTGGAACAAGAGGTACACATGAGAAAACAAAGGTTAGGGGAAACTTTTAAGGTTTATATGGTGGAGATGCAAACGTTAATGCGTCCGTTAAAATGGTCACAAGCGACACAGCTCAAAAGAATTTATAATAATAGCACACCAGCACTCAGAATGTTTGTCCGACCATATGATTGCTCCACATTGGATGCACTAATGGGGTTAGCGGACGATTTCGAGGCGTTGGAAAACGATTAGAAAAGGTTTTGGGAGGAAAACAGACCAGGGAGGCACAATAGTGGCACAAATTTGCAGCCTGGGAGAGTGGAAGCATGCCGGCGTTGTATGGAAGGAAGTCAGGCGGAACCACAACCGGCGCCAAGGAATTTAAATAGTGCAATTTCTTTCGTGCCGAACCCCGCCCAAGCCTGCCGACGTTGCGGACAGCAAGGACACTGGTCAAGAGAGTGTCGAAACCAACAAATATTGTTTTGTTGGCAGTGCGGGAAAATAGGAGTGCGTAGCTTTAATTGTTGTAGAACCTCGGGAAACGAGCGACGACTCCTGCAAATGAGGGACGAGAGGGCGTCGACTCAAACAGCCCCTCAGATTTAATCGGTCGATTTCAGGATGAGGGAGAGCAGTTGACGGCAACAGTGAAAATAGGAGCACACGAGATCAAGGCTATAGTGGATACAGGGGCTACGACATGCTTCATCAGCCAGTCGTTAGCGGAAGCATTGGGAAAGGCGGGTAAAGTGGTGGAAACTAGGAAACAAGTAAAGCTAGCATATGGAAGAAGAAGCGATATCGTTAAATCACTAGAGGTGGATTTAGCATTTGGAAACCAAGAGAAAAAGATATCTTTGTTAATAATGCCAGGAATCATTGACGCACTGGTATTGGGATGGGATTTTTTAGTTGGAATGGGGGTGGAACTGGCGTGTGGAGGACACGTTCTAAAAATACCACAACGGGGAAGGAGAAATGGCTGGCTGGAAGAGAAGTTAACAGTCGCAATAGAAGCCGAAATGTATATAGCGAGTACAGGGGCAAAATCCAGTGCGGAAAAGGACACGGATAAAATTGAGGAATTTTTAAAAAAGGAGTTAGCAGTTTTTGAGGGTATGTCGGGAACATCAACGGTGGCAGAACACCGCATCGTAGTAAAGGACGACAAACCAGTAAAGCAAAGATATTTTCCGAAAAATCCGAAAATGCAATCCGAAATTAATTCACAAGTTGATGAGTTGTTGGCAAAGGGCTGTATAGAGCCATCAACAAGCCCACATAGTGCCCCAATAGTGATGGTGAAGAAGAAAACAGGGAAATGGAGACTGTGTATGGATTTTAGGGACATGAATGAAAAAACGATCAAGGACGCTTACCCCTAGCCAAGAATAAACCACATCTTGGATCAGTTACGGGAGGCTAGATTTATTAGCAGCTTGGATTTAAAGGATGGCTATTGGCAAATCCCAATGGAGGTAGAAAGCCGAGCCTTAACGGCATTTACAGTGCCGGGCAAAGGACTATTTCAATGGCGTGTTATGCCGTTTGGTCTAACTTCGGCTCCAGCAACGTTTCAAAGAGCGTTAGATAAGGTTATAGGGCCAGAAATGATGCCGAAAGCGTTTGCATACTTAGACGATATTATCGTTATAGGAAAAACGCTAGAAGAGCACATAGCCAACCTGAAAGAGGTATTTCGGCGACTACAGGCAGCAAACCTAAGAATAAATCCCGAAAAATGTGAGTTCTTCAAGACAGAACTAAAATACTTGGGCCATTTGGTTACGGATCAGGGTATTCGAACCGATCCCGACAAGGTTGCGGCAATAGCTGAGCTAAAACCGCCAACAAACGTCAAGGAACTGCGGCAATACATGGGAGTGGCGTCGTGGTATAGACGTTTCGTACCAGGTTTTGCGATACTGGTCCATCCGCTAAGTGCGCTACTGAAAAAAGGCACGAAGTGGGATTGGACACCAGAAAGACAACTGGCATTCGAAAAAGTGAAAGAAAAACTCACATCTGATCCAGTTCTCGCTTGTCCCGATTTCGAACGACCTTTCATTTTGCAAACGGATGCCAGCGATTATGGAGTAGGGGCCATTCTCACGCAAATAGGTGAGAAAGGTGAACGGGTTATTTCATACGCCAGCCGCACCTAGAACGGAGCTGAGAGAAATTATTCAGCTACTGAAAAGGAATGCTTGGCGATAGTGTGGGCCATAAGAAAACTTAGACCATATTTGGAAGGGTACTATTTTACGGTCGTTACTGACCGCATGGCTTTGAAATGGTTGAGTAGCATTGAAAGTCCAGCCGGACGAATAGCAAGGTGGGCGTTGGAACTTCAACAATACGACTTTGAAGTAAAATATCGAAAAGGTCAATTAAATGTGGTGGCGGACGCACTGTCTCGCCAACCAATGCGGGAGGAAACATGCCGACAACTTTCTGTGGCTCAAGAATCGCAAGGCCATCCAAACGGAGGCGATACTTGGATTCAACAGCTGAGCGAAAACGTAAAAACAAACCCACAAAAACTTCCAGACTACATGATCGAGGGAAATAATGTGTATAGGCATATCCCTCATCGAGCCGGGCATGAGGATGTGGTGGCGTGGAAGCTGTGCGTACCATTAAGCCAGCGACATAGAGTATTAAAGGAAAACCACGATGAAACCACAGCTGGGCATACGGGAAGCCGGAAAACGATTGCTCGAGTCGCAGCAAGGTATTATTGGCCGGGGCTGCATAGGGATGTTAGAGCATATGTCCGCAAATGTGAAATTTGCCAATAATACAAATCCAGCCAACTGCAAGCAGCAGGAAAAATGCTGACACAAATCCCAGAGGAGCCTTGGGCAACTATCTGTGCCGATTTTGTGGGTCCATTGCCAAGGTCAAAGCATGGTAACACCATGCTACTAGTAATGATGGATAGGTTTTCAAAATGGACAGAGTTGGTAGCGTTACGAAAAGCTACAGCCATGGCTTTGCAAAAAGCTTTTCGAAAAAGAATATTAGCCCGGTTTGGAGTACCAAAAATGCTGATCACAGATAATGGTGCCCAATTCACGAGCAAAATATTTACAAAATTCGTCGAAAATTTGGGAGTGCGTCACCAGTACACAGCCCCATATACTCCACAGGAAAATCCCACGGAAAGAGTTAATCGAACAGTGAAGACCATGGTTTCACAGTTTGCAGGGCAGGATCAAAGGATGTGGGATGAAGCTTTGCCCGAAATAATGTTGGCTGTTAATACCAGTGTGGTCGAATCCACAGGGTATAGCCCAGCATTTATAATACAAGGACGGGAGCCCAGACTACCACAAGCACTGTACGATGAAACAGCATTGGGTACGGGGCAGGCAGCGCAAAATCCCGAACAAAAGGCCGGCAAGCTAAAAGAAATCTTTGAACTTGTGCGTCGAAATCTGGAGCGCTCTGCACAAGATCAGGCTCGTCACTATAATTTGCGACGACGAGCCTGGAAGCCAGCCGTAGGTGATTTGGTCTGGGCCAAGGAGCATCACCTATCAAAGGCGGTAGAGGGTTTCGCGGCAAAACTGGCTCCGAGGTTTGGAGGCCCATTTAAAGTGGTCGATTTTACCTCGCCAGTAATTTGTAAATTACGCGAACCGGGCAGTCGACGTACGAAAACAGCCCACGTCAGCGGACTGAAACCGCACTACGGACCGGAGAATGTAAAAACCAGTTGAAAAAAACCCAATTTTTTTTGATTGTTTAAAGTCATACTAATGAAGGGGAATGGAAATAGAAAAAAAAGGAAAATAACCACGAGGGAAAAAATATATAGATATAGATAAAAAGGGAAGAATTCTTCACTTTCACAGATCCACAAACGTAGTCGACGGAAAAAAAAAATAAAATTAAAAATAAAATAGTATTTAAAATAAGCAAACAGAAAAAGAATAAAAAAAAAAACAACAAAACAAAACAATGAGAGGGAATAATTATTCAATCGGAGATTTAAAAAGCACCCAGAAACCATAGTAGAAAATTATGAGCAACAATAAAAATATATAGAAAAAAAAGAGAAAAAAAAAGGAGTGATTATATGTGCGGAAAAAAAAAATGCAGTCGTAGACTAACAAAAAGTCGTATAGGAAAATATATTGGCTTAAAATATTTCACTAGTAGACTAGCAAGAATGCGTATTTAGAAAGAATTTAAAGAAAAAAAATTTTAAAAACAAAACAAAAATAACCAGGGAAGTCAGAACTCAAATGGTGTTAAAATAACACAGTGGCCAACCGAGGGTTAATAAGCGGCGAAAATAGCCAGCTTCAACGCGACAGACAGAGAGCCTGGGCGGCCATATGTGCGAGCGAGACAGCAGGCAGAGACAGCGCCGTTAATCCGGAGCTACAGAGCTGAGCTTCAGACAACGGTGCCGGCGACTGCGCTGCAGCAGAGGGGAGTTCAAGGGCACATGGCCAAAATTTTCGTTCGACACAAAAAGAATGAAAGTCATGGCGTACGGTACGAGTGCAAATAAATCTGTTGCGAGTGGGCAGCCGGCCGATCCCAGCCGCCAGGACAGCGAGATGGCTGAGGTGAGCGGAAGGGGAGTTGGGCTGCGCGGAAGTAGCCTAGTCGAGCGACTAAGGCGTCGTAACGGAGTGGGTATCCGGAGGCGGTTGCCATTTTCGGGGCGTCGGACGCCAAATACTCACCGGAGAGCAAGGGTGGTAAAGCCTAGGCGGCGTTTGCTGGTCACTAGGCGGGAGGAAGTGCTGGAGATGGAGACCTCGTCCATACCCTCCACAGCATCAACCGCTACGACTCCGATTTGGTCGCTGGGAGAGACGACGGAGACGGAGGAAAGCGGAACGGACGAGTCAGCTGTCTTAATCGGGGCGGTGGAGGCAGGCACAGGGACGGTAGCCAGCGAAAGGCCGTTGTCCCCTTTGGGCTTGCGGCCAGAGGAACGGGCGGCGGAGGCTGAGTGGCAACGTCGACGCCAGCCACAGCGCGTCGATCCGGATATAATCGTCATTTCAGACGAGGAGGATCCCGATCACGCGGCTCCATCCACCGAGGAGAAGCACCCCACCGAGGAAGAGCCGATCGTCAGCAGAGTGAAGCGGTCAATTTTTAGAGGGACGCATTGGGAGCATCATGCGGCTCTGATTTTGACTTGGCATGAGCCGGTGGTTGTGGCTGGAGCGGAGGGAAACGTGCTCATTGAGGAGCTGCCGCCGAGCTCGCCCAAGCTGGCTCGAAGTGGGCCTAAGCACAAGACGCAGCAGCAGGCGTCGCCATCACAGCAGCAGCAGACGCTACGGCCGTCCCAAGAGCAGCTTCCTCCCAGGGTGGAAGAGCAAAGCTCCCCGCCTAGGCCGACGTGGAGGCCTATCTTTTTGCGGCAGCAGTCCTGTCCGGAGGCGACTGGGAAACCGGAGCAGCCGCCACCGTTGCTGACGGCAGGAGGAGGAGAAGGCGAGGAGGAAGAAATTCCAGCCGCACCGGCCTGGCCAAGACAGGACGAGCAGGCAGGCCGGCAGCAGCAACAGGAGCAGTGGCAGCGTTGGCGAGCAGCTGGGCCTTGGCAACCAGGACGCTGGCGGTTGTTGGAGCCGCAAGAATGGCCGCTGGAGGTGCGAGCAGCGCTGCATCGGCGAGGGCTGGCGGACTTGGGCACTCGACGACGGGCCCACATCTTAAACGGCACCACGGGTCGGTACCGTCTAAAATTTAGCCGGATGGGCATCCGGGTATTTCAGGAGGAGCAGCAGAGCGGTGGATGCTGAGCGGTAGGGAGAGGCATGGAGGAGCTAAAAAAAAAAAACCAAGAAAAAAATGAAATAAACATTGAAGTGAGGTAAAATAATGGAGCGTTACTTACCTGGGGCGATAGGCTGGGACCACCGGAGAGCTGTTGAAGAAGCCAGTGGGGAAAACAGGGCAGTAAATGCCAAAAAGTTAAATTTTTGCGCGGAAGACGCCAACTTTTATGAATGGAAAAAATGGTCGAAAAAAGTGTGTGCCGGTAGTAGTGATGGGAGTTGGCACCGCGTGTAAAGCCACGATCACGTGAGGGGGTCACACTGCTCGTGAAAAAGGGGAATAGGGAAAATGGGAAATTTCACAAAGGGGAAATTTCAATGGGAGGGAAATTCTACAAAAGGGAAATGTCACCGGGGGGAAATATCATTGGGTGGGCAATGTGCCAAGGGAATTTGGGGAAAACGGTAAGGGAAACGGTTAGAGGTTCAAATTTGAAAAACGGGCACCGACGAACAGTGCAGACGGACAGAAATGCAAGGGAAGCCGAATTCTTTTTGGGTCACCAAAGAAAGGGAGGGATGTGAGGACTTTAGTTTAAAGTCTCACAATGAAGAGTTGGGATATTTGTTAAGACTAGTATATGTAAATTATAGGGGTAATTAAATTTAAGTAAAAGTATATTTGTAACTAAATGTAAGCTATATTTGTAATTAGATTTATATTTGCTATGTAAGGCTAGAATTAAATGAATACGTATAATATCTAAACGTAGGCCGAAAAATGTTGGCCACTCAGGGGTTAACAAAATGCGGCGAATTGGAAGCAGGGCCAGAGGAGCAAGGCGAAGAGGAGGGAAACGGATGTACAGTTGGAGCACTCAGCAGAGCGCGAACTGGGGAGAGAAACCGTTGCAGTGGCACAAGGAAAGGAGACAGCGGACACAGAAGCGAGCGTTCACACTCGCACTCGCAGAGGAGAAGGCCTGTGGAAATTTCCACTGATCCAGCGGCGCATGGCAACAACGGGACCTGGCAAATAACGGCATGCAAATGCGCAGCCGAGCCAGGCCTATGCCTATAAAAGGACGCGCGGCGCAGAAGACTGGCTAATCAAGAAAACGTCGGAGTGCGAGTCTTTTCAACCCGTGTGTCAGTCCAGTGCGTGAATACAAGCGAGTGCGCCAGACCAACGCGAGTGAGAGAACGAAGGAAACAACGGAAAGGAGTCTAACCAGCGGAACCCAGGATACATCGTGGGAGAGTGACAGAGTGAGTGCGAGGAAAAGGGGTTGGGATCCTCATACTGTGCGGACAAACGAGAGTCGGCGAGCTTTGCGAAATTTGCAAGCGTGTCCGGACGAATCGTGTGCCAGAGATAGATAGCCATCTCCGCCTCCTGTCAGGAAAACCCGTGGCCAACAGACCCAGAGCAGAGCGGTTAAACGAGAGCCGGCGAGTTTTGCGAATAGCAAGCGTGTCCAGGCGAATCGTGAGGCCTGTGCGGTCGGAAGCCGGAGCAACGAAGAAGGAGTTAATTTTAATCCGGGGTGAACCCATCGAGCTATAAACGGTAGAAAATAAGTCAAAAATTAGAGAATAAGCCAATTAAGTGATAAGTCGCCTAGTGTAAACTTAGTATTAAGGCCAATAAATCGGCACTAAAATCGAACCCCAACCGTCTTCTTATTTTACCACCAACTCCGCAAAATAAATTTGTTGGAGCGACCCGCGACTGCCCTGAGCGTGAGCCGGCAATCAATAGGTTCGTTACAATTCTCACATATGGGCTGTTCTTGCTTAGGATAGTGTTAGCTATGAAAATTCCTGGTTGTATTTCTTGATTTGGTACTAATAACTCATCTTCCTCCTTATTAATTTGTATTGGCCTGATAACTTCTGAGCGAGCTGGGATAGTAAATATTTTTGAGTGTGGCGAAATTTTCATTGGTATGGCAATTTCGATATTTAGGTGAGTGGGTCTGATTAGTAACCAATTTTCTCGCTCTTGGTAGTCAAGTATGCAAATATATTTTTTTAGAAAGTCTAATCCTAATATACCATCGCATGGTATAGGAAAATTATCGTTGACTACCTGAAATGAATGGTTAATATTTGTGCAATTTAATATGAGGTTTAAGTTAGTTTCACCTAGTGATTGAACTATGTCTTCTCCGATTCCATTTAAATTGGTGTATTTTGATGAATTTATATGTGAGTTTTTAAATAGCTTATTTTTTTTTAATAATGAAATATTTGCGCCAGTATCTAATAGAAGTGATATTTTGTTAGTGTTGTCTGAATTTATAGTAATGTAGCTGTTTAGATTTAGACTTAGAGTATATATTATATTTGTTTTTAGTCTGTACTCAGGGGAGTTTCGTAGTTTTCCGACTGTGTTTCTTCATTTGCAACGCGGACATTGTTGTTGCTACCACTATAATATCCGCAATTATCTTGATTATTTTGTCGTTGATTGTTATTATTGTTCCTATAATTATAGTTTGTATTGTTGTTGTAGTTATTTCTTTGTTTATTGTTTTTGT
This sequence comes from Lordiphosa clarofinis, assembly GCA_018904275.1. NCBI lineage: Eukaryota > Metazoa > Arthropoda > Insecta > Diptera > Drosophilidae > Lordiphosa > Lordiphosa clarofinis. The sequence goes on along the minus strand of JAEIGQ010000159.1, from coordinate 733,557 downwards.
CGTTGAAATAACGTCCTTGAGGATGATTATTATATTGATGGTTGAAACGGGGGTTTATGTTTCGTTGATTTGAAAAGAGTATAGCGTTTTGTTGGCCGCTGAACTCAGTGCAACTGTTGACAAATTTCGAAACTGCTTCATTCATGTTATTGAATTGGCCAGCTTCCATAACAGTCTTAACGTTTTCTATAAAACAGTTTTTTATCATTGCTTTAACGGCTGCCTGCGTCGAATATTTATTTGCCACTTGCATTGGTATTCCGTCTTTAATGTAAGCATTTTCTAGGGCTTTGGTAAGTTCAACTATTTCATTAGTATAGTTGTTAGCTGATTTATTATTTTGTCTTATATTCATTATTTTTGCTGATAATACCTCAACTGACTCTCCCTTGACCGCAGTGCTTAACCTCGTTTTAATATCTGCAATGGTCACCTCATTACTGATCAAATTTCTGGCTGTACCTTTTAGTTTTGTTTTAATAAGATTGACTGCTATTGAAGTATGAGAGCCTACTATTGAATTTAATAGATCGAGTGCATCTAGAAAACTCTGGAGATTTTCAGCTTTCCCGTCAAACTCAGGTACGAGTCGAGAAGCTGTATTGAGAAATTCAATGGTTGATTGAGCCAGTGTGCCTTCAGTGTCGCTTTGCGGTTCTGTGATTGAAGAATACTCAAATATTGCTGGTTGTGAACACGTATTGGGCAATTTTATCTCTAGTTTATGTAAATCTATAATTTTTAGTATTTGTTCCCTAAGTTGTCCGAATATAGTTTTTGCCTGAAGTTCTTGTAGTTCGTCAATTTTGTTTTGAGTTTTTACTTAACAAATTGTTTATTAAATTGTATTTTTTAATAACAGTCTCACAATGCTTGTACAGTGTGGTTGCTTTTATCGGTCTGTTTTGATTAATGCTTTTATAAGCTCTAGCAAATTCCTCCTTATAACTTTTAATATCCTCAATAATGCTAGACCAATCCATAAAAAAAATTTTTTTTTTTTTTACTTTATATCTTGCATTTTATCACACAGTATATAGTACTTATACTAATATTTTGCTTTGGGTGTAATGTTAAACGTGTTGCTTATTAGAAAAGAGTTCTCTTATAATGTCTTTTGTTTACGTCTGAGTTTGTATAAGTGTCAAATAAAACTAACTGCTCATTATTCCTTGCTTTTTTTTTTTTGTTGTTTTGTAACTGTATGTGTGTTTGCTTGTTCATATTGTGCTGATAAGAAGAGTATTTATCTTAAAGTTCTGTTCTCTCATTCTTTTTGATTTGATTTTACTATGCGTTCTGCTTAAGCTTTCCATTTTATACATATGTTATACATAATAAGTATTTAGAGTGCTATTTTATGTAATTACTACATATAATTTTTATTTTTGCATATTTCTTTTTGTTTTTGTTTTCTTTTAATTATTTCATAGTTTTATGTTAAATTAATATTCTTATATTATTGCGAGGCGATCTTGCCGCCGTTCTCGCCAGGGTGCGCTGTTGGGCGCACTCTCTGTTTTTTGTTTTTGTTAATGCTGCGCTCCAGTTCATCAATTTTTTCCCATATTTTGGATGCCTCTGCCCAAGGGGGTGGTGGATTAGAGTTGACCTCTGCCAAAAGCGCTGCCCGCTCTCTCCGGTTCTTGGCCAGCTTGCCGCCTCTGCGCTTGGGAGCCCTTGCGTAGGGAATGTGCAGCAGCTTTTCTTCTTCAGCCTTGCGCTTCTCTGCTGCTGCCCGTGCCGCCGGCTGTCGTTGACGATATTCCTCGATCGACAGCGGTTTGGGTCCAGCCCTTGGGTTTTTTGCGAGCGCTGCTGCAATTTTTTGTAGGTGGGCTGACTGTTGCCCCTCGCTCATCTCCGGGTTTGTCCTTTCTTTTTTTTTTTTTTATTTCTTATCCTGCCGTTTTATTTTGGCAGGATATGTACTTTTAGTTTTTTATTATTAGACTGCCGTTTGAAATTGGCAGGATCGCCATGTAATGGAAAAGGCGAGTGGTTTGGTTGTGCTGTGTTGCATGGAGCAAAGCAATTTATTATTCGAGGGCTCAGCGCTCCCCTTTTTATACCATTCTGTTACATGGAGTCTTATGGGGCTAACTTACAATACATTGGTGGATCTTAAGTTCTAAGGATTACCGTTAGTTGCTTATCTAAGTTTAGTTGGTGGATCTGATGTGCTGTTTAATCCGGTTAAAACTGGTTTTGTCTTTTGAGCTTTCAAGTTGTTCTTGAACATTCTTAAGCCTAAAATTCTGCTTCTGGATTAATTAGAATTAAGCTTGCGTATTAATAAGACTAAAACTATGTTACACCAGAGCTTAACCCGAACAACGATCTAGAAACAGTTGCCATAGAAATTCAATCAAAACAAAAAATAGCAATCTTTTCAATTTATATTCCTCCAAACAAATCTTTTTCTAATCACAGTCTTCAAAATGTACTTGGTCAACAGAATATCCCTTCTGTTATTACAGGGGACTTCAACAGTTGGCACACCAACTGGGGATCCCCTCAAAATAACAAAAGAGGCTAAATTTTGGCAAAATTCATAGAACACTCACGTTATATTATATTGAATGACAAGTCACCTACCCACTACACAACACACAACACATTTACACACATAGATATATCACTATGCTCCCAACAAATTGCACCATTTACAGAATGGAAGATTTTCAACGACCTTTGCGGTAGTGATCATTTTCCTATTTTGATTTCCTTATTTCCATACTCTCTAATACAGAAAATATTTCGAGACCCTTTTTTAAAACTAAAGAAGCAGATTGGAAGTTATTTTATCGAATTAGTGAAGACCTGAACAACAAAATTCAAATAAGTTCAAATATTAACAAAGAAGCCGCCAATATTAACAAAATTATTTTACAAAGTGCACATAACGCCATACCACAAACATCGCCGCACAAATTTAATCATAAAGTCCCTTGGTGAAACAAAACAATAAATGATCTACGAATTAATAAAAATAAAACTTGGAGAATTCTTAAACGTAATATAACTGAAGAAAATATGGTAAATTACAAAAAAGCCAATGCAATGTTTAGAAGACAGCTAAAACTTAGTAAAAAGGAGGCCACGATCACATTCACATCTACAATAGAACCATCTACACCAACTGCTAAAATATGGACGAACATAAGACGCTTCTGTGGGTTAAATCCAATAATAAGTATACATTGCATATCTAATCCTTTGAATAAGGAAATAAGAACATCTAAAAAAACTATAGCAGATTGTTTTGCAAATTATTGGTCTGAGCTATCTGATGACAAAACCTTCAGTAGTCAATACATATATGAAAAATACAAACACAAAAAGTATAATTTTACCCTATCACCAACTGCACAACTTATAGAGAAAGAAATTACACTAATAGAACTTCAATCTAGTTTACAAACTTTAAAAGAAACAACACCAGGACTCAACAGAATATCATACCCCATGATTAAAAATTCCGCATACACAGTTCAACACAGAATTGTAAAGCATTTCAACAATATATTTTGTAACTTTATACCTCAGGCGTACAAACACAGTTTAGTTATCCCCATTTTAAAACCCAATTCCAATAAAACCGAAGTATCTTCATATAGACCAATTTCGTTAAACTGCTGCTTAGCCAAAACACTTGACAAAATCATAGCAAGACGACTTTTAATAACTAAATCTTTAGCCAGTAAAAAACATACCTCAATCATCACCCTTGATTTTTCAAAGGCTTTCGATAGTGTTGGGGTTCACACAATAGTTGACCAGTTATTAGAATGGAAAGCAGGGCCTAAAATAGTTCAGTATGTTAAAAACTTTATGTCAAACCGTAAACTTGTTGTTAGGGTTTCTTCAGAAACATCTCATTTTCTACCTTTAAATAACGGCATTCCTCAAGGATCACCAATATCCGTGATATTATTTCTTATTGCATACAATAAGCTGGCCAATATAATAGCCATGCAGAAAGAGATTAAATTTAGTGCTTATGCAGATGATTTTTTCTCATAATTAATTTTAGTAAACACAAAAATATCAATTTCAATCTAGACTTGCTATTCCAAAACATACAAAGTTGGTGCTCCTATTCAGGAGCAGCCATATCTATAAACAAATGCCAACACCTACATATCTGTAGGAAACATAACTGCTCCTGCACTATATCATCTAATAATATACAAATACCATCAGTTTCACACATAAAAATTTTAGGATTAATTATTAACGAACGTTACACATGGCATTCTCATGTCAACAATCTTAGAGCCTCATTGTCTAAAAGCCTTAATGTAATTAAGTGTCTTGCTAGCCCAAGATTTAATTGTAGCACACAATCTTTACTTACGGTGGCTAGGGCCATTTTAATATCTAAAATTGATTATGCTCTATTCATATATGGCTTTACACATACGTCTATATTAAACACAATCAAAACGTCTTTAAACGCTGCAATAAGAATGTCACTTGGTGCATTTCGATCAACGCCAATTAACAATATGTTATTAGAAGCGAACATTCCATCAATTGAAGTTAATAGCCTATTTCCACTGGCTTCATTTCTTGTCATTTTCATTTCTAAAAATTTTGCCGTTTCCATTGATAAATTGTCATTTGTTTAACATTCACAACGATACGTTGTGAAAAACAGCTGAAAAGTTTGATTTAAATAACAGGCGCCACTTTCAAACCCACGTGGAATATTTAGCAAAAAATAACATACCCGTCGTGACAGCAATTTTCAGGGGCAAACACATTGTTATCGTCGTGAATTATCAAAAGAAAGCTAAATACACAACTTTTATTGACTAATTTATATTTTTAACAAAATTGCGCCTACAATTTAAATTCAAATTAACAAATTATTGGTGATGACACTTTCCGTTTCCAGAGAGTAGCGAGTAATGCCAGAGAGTAGCTAGTATTTTTTAAAAAAATACCAGATTCCTTCGTGGGGAATGTCATCATTTTTTAGAAATGAAAGGCAAAATGAAGTGACAATTCGTATGGAAGAAATGATATCATTTTCTTCATTTCTTGTCATTTCATGAAATGAAGCTTCATTTGTTCAGTGGAAATAGGCTATAAGAGAGACTATTTAACAGCAAAACTATTTAAAACTTACTTAATTCTAACGATACACCCATCGGAAAACTTATTAAAAATCACAGAAAAACTTCATCCAACAAAAAGTTAATTTCATCAATAGATCGATCAATTATTATGTCTAAAGCGAACACATTGCCTTACCATCCACAAAAATACAATATTTGCAACCTTCTTGGTTTTTGCCAAAAAATGCAATAGACACATCGTTACGAATACACAGTAAACAAGAAACACCATGTTACATATACCGACAGCACTTTAATAGAATTAAAAACAATTACAAGACACATACTTTTATTTACACTGACGGTTCTCAACAAAATAATATTACGAACTTTGCTATTACTACAGAAACACACACTTTAAAGTATGGTAATCTACCATTCTACTCTTCAGTATTTTCGTCTGAAATAATTGCTATTTTAGAAGCTCTTGAACTAATTAAAAAATTAAAAGGATCATTTGTAATATGCTCCGATTCTCTATCAGCTTTAGATTCCATATCTAATATTAACAATTCAGACAAATATCCCTCCATTATTAGATCACTATTAACAACTCTCCAACCTAGAGTGAGGTTAATATGGATCCCTGGTCATGTAAAAATTCAGGGAAATGAGCTAGCTGACCATATGGCCAAAGCTTCTGCTCATATGCCTCTAATTAGTACATCAAATACAAATATCAAGGACATCAACAAATACTTAAAAAAAGAACTCATTCGTCAACAGGATAGCTTCATTTCGCAGTGTAGTAATTGGTACAGAATCCTAAACCAGAACGTTATCCATACAAACGACTACCTTAGCATCAGCTCACAAAACCAAATAACCCGGCTTGACCAAATCAAAATCATTCGCCTACGATTAGGGCATACTAGATTAACTCATCAACATTACTTAAACCACAATCTCTCCGCATTATGTAATCTTTGTCAAACCAATAGTACCCTTTATATCCAACACATACTACAATCCTGCCCAAGCTTAACCAACATTAAAATAGAAATTTTCCAGCAAGAAAACCCAATAGACATATTAGCAAACCCAAATGAAGAAAACATCAACAAAATTCTCAAATTCTTACGAAAATCCCAGTTATACAATGAAATTTAAAAAATAATTTGAAAAAAAAACCGGAAATGTAAATACCACTAATGTATATAAGTACGCATAGTAGATTTAATAACCTAAATAAAGAATACACTGTAATCAAGAATATGTAATAATTTCAGCTGAAGGTCTTGGCAGCCATTGCTAGTTATACTTATCTAAAGTTTAAACTTTAAGATTAGTTTATAAAAAAAATAATATTCGGCAAGGTTTTCTTACGGATTCAAGTGGTGTTTTTTGGTTTAAAATTACACAAAATAACATTATTGCGGTCCCTGGTTAGAACACAGATGTTCCAATTGAAGTTCCACCTAAAAAAGGGCGACCCGCAAAAAATTTCCTGTTTAGTTGGTTATTTGTGTTTAGAATTTTTTGATTGTGTAATATGTTTTTTTGTTTTAAAATAATCAAATTTAATCCCATTTCTTATGAACAGAAGAAAATTTTAAAATTTGTTCGCGCAAACAATATAAACAGCCTACCGTGTTGTCAAGTAGATAAAAACACGAATGTTAAACTTTTAAATGGGTGGCTCACAACCCCCCACAAATATTTGAAATGTCAAAAAATCACTTTTTTTTCAATTTTACAAGTAAATCTTAAACTATAGCTGGCTAACCTGATAACATGTTAAAGGTAAAAGTCTTTTATTCCTTCCTGTTTTAAACATGGTTATATAAAAACCGTCCGTTGAAATTAGCATAATGTGGCTGCTAATTGATGCCTGTTATAGGTAGGTGGGGTCCAGAACTGTTCGCTTATGATGCAATTAAGCAAAGCGGTGAGTTCGTTTTCCGATAGGGATAGTCGCTGAAAGTGCAACATACGCAACTCATTTAGGATGGGGGAGATTCCGACAAAGTGAGCCACATCTTCCTTGGCACACATATTGCAGAAGGTACAATCCTGTTGAGTGTTACTCCTGTGAGGTTGAAAATTAAGGCTAAGAGTTCGCATCGCGTCCTGAAGATAGCGTTTATCCGCTCCACACCTAGACTGTCATCGAAGTAATTTTTCGGTGAGGTCCAGTGATTTATACAGGGTCCTCACTGTGCTCCTTTTTGCTTGCACAATAAACCCGTCCCTTTCTACTTCAGAGATTTTGGCAATGATTTGTGCGTGGGATTGCTGCCACAGTAGATGGTTTTCAAAGTCGATACTGACGCAGCACTCGTTTGAGATGTTAGACCATATTTCAAACAACTGGGATCTTTCGCTTTGAAGTTGTCTAGCTATGATCTTCGGAAGTATTGAACTTTCCATGTTCATTATTTTGTTTACGTAGTTAAAGTGGGTATGCAGTGTGTACGTGTACAGAGAGGGCAAACCAGGTTCAATTAATATTGCATAGTTTGGAAGGGAGCCTAAATACTTTTTTAACGAAGAAGGTTAGGAGACGCTCGACATGTTCATAAGATGTATGGCCCCATACTTGCGAACCATAGCACTGGATTGAGCGTACTGCCGCTTGGAAGACAGCGTATTTTGTGCTTGGTTTGACGTTTTTCCTACTAAGCAGAGTTTTCCATGACGCGCTTATGGCCACTTTTGCATCTTTTAGCTTCTCGCAGAGGTGAGCCTTAAATGAGATATTGTGTGTCATTAGTACTCCTAGGTATTTGAAGCTTTTTACCTTTTCAAGGATAACACCGTTTATCGTCCAGTCTTCTAGTCGAGAGTAACGCCCGCCACCCTGTCTAATTATCATGATTTTTTATTTCTCTGTGTTAATTTGAAGGCACCATTCTCTACAATATACGTGCAGCTTATCAATCATTTCTTGAAGCATTTGCGGAGAGTCGGCCAAAAGATACATATCGTCGGCATACATCAACACCTTGAACAGTTGTCCAGCAAAGGTAACCCCTCCTGGTAGGGCATGTGTGATGTCGTCAACATAAAGGGAGAATAAAAGTGGACTTAGAATACAGCCCTGCTTGACTCCACAGTTAGTGTTAACCCAACCAGAAAGTCTGGAACCGTCCCAAACCGATGCTGTGTTATTGTCGTACAGCTGATATATTGCCATCAGCATTTTGGTAGATAGACCGATGTTGCTCAGTTTGTACAACTGGCTTCTTCTATTCACCAGCTATTGACGCCAGCTGTGAAGTAACTAGCCATGAAAAAGCAAATTCTCTAACTTTGCCGTTCGGATCCGGCGTTAAACTGTAGGTCCCTTTCTCTTGTGCGAAAAATTTAAAGCACACACGCCGAGGGATCGTGAGAAGCTTGGCTTGGCCCCGTTGTAGGAGCTGTATAGCCAACATTTACATTTTACTTCACTGTATCGAATGCTGCTTTGAAATTAATAAAAAATATATATAACTTTTTCTTGGACTGGAGATAAGACTGAGCAATCGACGTTAGAACAAAGATGCTATCGACTGTAGAATAGCCCTTTCGAAATACATTCTGGAATTCACTTAGTAGATCCATCTTGTTAACCCATTCAGTCAAACGGGAAAGTAGCACTCCGGTTAGAACTTTCATCATGACGTTAAGGCAAGATATTCATGCATCTTTTAACTAAAATACAATATTTAAAGAACGAAAAAATATTCATTTTTGGCGAAGTTATGTTCGAAAATCAAAACTATGACAACCCCCCCACTCTCCCCTACCAAAAATATTCGATTTCCGATATATCGCCTCGGAAAAATATGCGATACTGATATTCGTAAACCTCCCCCCCCCCTGCGTACGCCACTGATGTATGTATGAGGAGTTAACCCCCAAAACCCCCCGAGATTTTCAAATGCATTAGGTGAGATGGGTTTGGGCCTTGTGGTGATTACGGCGGAGAGCGCTGGTGAAATGCAACCAATGATTGAGCAGACGGAGCGATATTGTCGACAATGGAGCTTAGAAATAAATAAGAAAAAAGAGTGTGCGTCATGAGACGCACGGTACGAGCGAAGCTCTTTACGATGAATCCGATTTAAGTAATGGAAAAAGACACATTTGGATTCTGTATTAATAAATGTTAAATTATCAAATATTAGGTCACTCTCAAAACCCTGTAAACTCACTGTTTAGTCACTGTTAAGTCGCTTTAGGGAACTGTAAAGTCACTGTTAAGTAACTGTTAGTTCACTATTAAGTCACTGTTAAGTCGCTGTTAAGTCACTGTTAAGTCACTGTTAAGTCACTGTAAAGTCACTGTTAAATCACTGTTAAGTCACTGTTAAGTCACTGTTAAGTCACTGTTAAGTCACTGTTAAGTCACTGTTAAGTCACTGTTAAGTCACTGTTAAGTCACTGTTAAGTCACTGTTAAGTCACTGTTAAGTCACAGTTAATTCACTGTTAAGTCACAGATATGTCACTGTTCAGTCTCTGTTAAAATTTTGTTAAGTCACTGCTAAGTCGCTGTTATGTCACTGTTAAGTCACTGTTAAGTCACTGTCAAGCCACTATTAAGTCACTGTCAAGCCACTGTTAAGTCACATTTAAGTCTCTGTAATGTCTTTGTTAAGACACTGTTAAGTCCTGATCCCAACTAGAGTCCACCAGATCCCCTCCACCACCTGCCCTCAAACCCCTACAAGTTGATCTCCCCCATATCCCCACCAGATCTCCACCAGATCCCCACCTGATCCCCACTAGATCCCCACCAGATCCTACCCAATCCCCACCAGATCCCTACCAAATGCACACCAGATCCCCACCAGATCCCCACCAGATCTCCACCAGATCCCCACCAGATCCCCACCAGATCTTCACCAAATCCCCACCAGATCTCCACCAGATCCCCGTTAGATCCCCGTTAGATCCCCACTAGATCCTCACCAGATCCCCACCAGATCTCCACCAGATCCCCACCAGATCCCTACAAAATCCACACCAGATCCCCAGTAGAACCCCACCAGATCCCCACTAGATCCCCACCAGATCTGCACCAGATCCCCATTGGATCCCACCAGATCCCACCAGATCTCCACCAGGTCCCCAGTAGATCCCCACCAGATTCCTACCCAATCCCCACCAGATCCCTACAAAATCCACACCAGATCTTCACCAGATCCCTACCAGATTCACACCAGATCCCCACTCGATCTCCACCAGTACCAAACCAGAGCTCGCCAGGTCCCTACCAGATAACCGCCAGATCATCACCATATCACCACCAGAACCCCACCAGATCAGCCCCCAATCCCCGCCAGATCCTCACCAAATCTTCACCAGATCCCCACCAGGTCTCTACCAAATACCCATCACCTTCCCCCACTTCCACCTCACACTATCCCACTCCACACACAACCCACCTGCTACTTCGCGGTAATGGTAAAAGCAGCTGATTTTGCAAATACAAAATACAAAACACAAAATCAAAGACATACCCCAAAAGAATCTGTCGCAAAGACATACCCCAAAAGTATCTGTCGCAAAGACAAAATTTTTCAAGATTTACCCCCCAGTCTGACGTCCGTAAAAGAGCTTCGCTCTAAAAATAAAAAATAATGGTTGTGCGGGATGGAAGAGGGCGACGCCCCGAAAATGAAAGATAGATGCTCTATGAAGGCTACGCACTGGAGGTTGTTAAAGAATACACATACCTGGGCGTAACATTAACGCAAAACATGCACTTTAAAACACATATAAACAAAAAACTGAAGGATGCTACAATGGCGGTGAACAGTAAATGGAAAAGCTTTATGGGGGAAAGGCATTGCAAACTCGGCCAAATATCAGCTTTTTCAGGCTACTGCAAAAGCGATAATGTTGTATGCGGCCGAAGTATGGGGACATCAAAGTTACGATGACGTGGAAAAATTAATGAGAAACTTTCATAAAAAGTTATCTAGACTTTTTCCTAAGTGCCCCAAGCTATCCACTATATCTTGAAACAGGCCTGCGCTGACAACTCACTTCAGGTTCATAAGTAAAATTATGGGACTGCTGCAACAACGCCTGCCGAAAATAGTGGCGCTAGAAATGCTAAGGGAGAAAACGCAGTGCTCCAAAATTTGGCAGCACCTCTTTTTTGCACACAATGTAGAGTGTGATGTCTTAAATACCGAAGAATGGAAGGCAGCGCAGGAGTCTGTACTCGTTGCGATAGACAAGAATTATATATTGCAGTGTGAAGCTCAAGCCAATTAAGACTTTTTCATGAACAATATATTCCAATACTATTGGAATTATTTTCAAAACCAGATGTGAATTGCTTCCACTGGGATACCGACCCCACTACAGTGATAATATTTCAGCAGCAGGTTCGCTAGTCAATCAACAAAGAGTAAATTATACAGGCGGCCATCTAGTACAATCGTTTCTGGTACTCATATCACAACTGACCTAGCTAGCAGCGGATATACAACGAATGCAGTCAGAAATCTTTGATGTACTAACTGGCATCCGTCATCGCACAATTAGCCCAATAAGTGACAATTCCACTAGCATCAACTGTTCAACTATAAATCTTCAACATCGTGCCAATACCTATGGGCACTCCAACAGCTGGAACATTTTTGAACTAAAAACTCCAATAATAGCAGTCAACAATCAGATACGCGATCGAGAGAAGTCATAATTCACATTATGGCATTATGCCCCATCCAGACGAAATATAGAGTATCATACTTTGATAAAATATATTTGGAACAGAAGGAGGCTATTGAGCTACTCAATGGGAAAAAAGTTAACTTCGGCTCAACCAAAGTTCATACGCCGTTGCATCTTGTAATATTTAGATAATTGAAGATTTTTCAATAAATTGTATTCCACAATTTCATTGATTCGACCGATTATTCCTATGGCAGCTGTATGCTACAGTCAACCGATTTGGACCAAACTTTTCTAATTTTTTCTAATTTTGCCATTCGCTAGTGTGTGCGTGACCAGCTCGTTAAGAACGGCAAGAAGATCACCGCCTTCGTACCCTGTGACGGTAGCTTGAGCTACATTGAGGAGAACGATGAGGTCTTGGTGGCCGGTTTCGGTCGAAAAGGTCATGCCGTCGGTGATATTCCCGGTGTGCGTTTCAAGTTTGTCATGGTGGTCAATTTCTTCCTGTTCGCCCAGTATAAGGAAAAGAAGGAACGCCCAAGATCTTAAATGATGTTGATCCAAGAGTGTTAGGGCTTAACGACACTAAATAATAAAAAAAAAGCGATAAGGGTGACCAGAGCTGCCACAGATAAGTGTGATCAGGGCAGGCACAGTACTGCTTTTCCAGTGACTGTGTCACGATTTAGCGAAGTGTTTCCATATTTTGAAAGTTTTTTACCAGAAAGTCATCTGGGGCGATCTTCTACTGCTGACGTTGTTGTAACGGCTGGCCGAGTTGATCCGTATGTACATAGGAAGAAAAAATAGAGGAGAGGGGAGGGTAAAAATTAAGATGTTTGGTGGAAATAATCTGCGTCCAAAGCCAGAAAGGAAGCTGTCTCGATTGTGTGGGTCCAGAGATCTAGTGGTGTGAAAACAGTAGGTGCTAGGGACAGTTGAATTGGTGCTTTGTATCATGTGGTGAGTCCGCATTTTTGAAATTCATCGATCAGTTTAGGGTTTATCCGAGCAAGGTAGTTGTTCAGAAAGCTACTTTTCCCGGAGCGGCGCTGGGCCATAGTTGTCCTTTGATGTCTGGGCAGGGTCTCTTCGGCTGGGTTTATGGGAGGTGGTCTGTTTCCTAGGACAATATTGTCTTGATAGGCCGCTTCCTTTTTAGCGTCCGCGTAGGTTGCTGCCTTGATCGCTCCTGTTCCTAGGAGTGGTAGGATGTTTGGCATCTCTACTTGCAAGTTGTTACATATTTGGATTCCCATATACCGGGGTTGGCAATCCATCCGATTGCCGTGGAAAGCGCTACTGCGAACGTTGTCGTTGGTGGTGGTGATGCGCTACCGTTGACGTTGTCGTTGGTATCGATGCTCTACCGTTGACGTTGTCGATGGTGCTGGCGATGCTTTACCGTTGACAACGGTAGCCAAAATTATATGAGGGTCAGTGCAGGATTGCTCCAAAGGTTTTTTGACAGAAGCTGCAATTTGTAGCAGAACAACTGTGGCTTTCTGTGACGAGCCGTTGGAATTGTAGCTATGTCGATAGTGACATTGCGTAGTGGTCTTTGCTTCGAATGTGTGTCGATAAGTAAGTTCGCCCAAGCAGGATGAGGTTGCTATCGTCAAGCCGATAGTTTTGTCTCTGGTAGAGGTTGCTTTTCATTGTGCCTCTGGTTGAGGGCTTTGTTGTGCCTCTGTTTAAGGGCCTGGTTGTGCCTCTGGTTGAGGGCTTGATTGTGCCTCTGGTTGAGGGCTTGGTTGTGCCTCTGGTTGAGGGCTTGGTTGTGAGGTGCCTCAGTCTGTAGTACTGGGTATTGTACCCGAGTAGAGAATCGCGTTGTTTGGTCGATGGGAAGAACTTAGACGAGGTTTGGCAAGGCAAGCGCCAGAAGACGAACCCGTCGAATTATTGTGGTTGCTGATCTCATCACTGAATGAGAGCATGCGCTGATCCTGTTGGTGCATGATCGTGTTAGCATAGGTGGTTTTGCTGTTTAAGATTTTCACAAAATCTTCAGTAATATGAATTTATTATTTATTATTATTTTTATGAACGTCTGAACAAAGGTAGCCTAGCCCAGCAATCGTTAACCAATCATATCATATGTCAAATGTTCCATACCTAATCGGCAATCACTGTGTTCAGTGGGTAAAATAAGCAATCATAAATCACAAAAAGAGTGTGTGTCATGAGACGCACGGTACGAGCGAAGCTCTTTACGATTAATCCGATTTAAGTAATGGAAAAAGACACATTTGGATTCTGTATTAATAAATGGTAAATTATCAAATATTAGGTCACTCTCAAAACACTGTAAAGTCACTGTTAAGTCGCTTTAGGGAACTGTAAAGTCACTGTTAAGTAACTGTTAGTTCACTATTAAGTCACTGTTAAGTCGCTGTTAAGTCACTGTTAAGTCAATGTTAAGTCACTGTTAAGTCACTGTTAAGTCACTGTTAAGTCACTGTTAAGTCACTGTTAAGTCACTGTTAAGTCACTATTAAGTCACTGTTAAGTACTGTTCAGTCACTATTAAGTCACTGTTAAGTACTGTTCAGTCACTGTTAAGTCACTGTTAAGTCACAGTTATGTCACTGTTAAGTCACTGTTAAGTCACAGTTATGTCACTGTTAAGTCAAAGTTATGTCACTGTTAAGTCACTGTTATGCCACTGTTAAGTCTCTGTTAAATTATTGTTAAGTCACTGCTAAGTCACTGTTATGTCACTGTTAAGTCACTGTCAAGCCACTGTTAAGTCACATTTAAGTCTCTGTAATGTCTTTGTTAAGTCACTGTTAAGTCCCTGTTAAGTCACTGTTAAGTCTTTGTCACTGTCAAGACACTGTCAAGACACTGTTAAGTTACTGTTATGTTAATGTCCCCACACGATCCCCTCTAGATCCGCTCCGGATCCCAACTAGAGCCCACCAGATCCACTCCACCACCTGCCCTCAAACCCCTACAAGTTGATCTCCCCCATATCCCCACCAGATCTCCACCAGATCCCCACCTGATCCCCACTAGATCCCCACCAGATCCTACCCAATCCCCACCAGACTCCTACCAAATCCACACCAGACCCCCACCAGATCCCCACCAGATCTCCACCAGATCCCCACCAGATCCCCACCAGATCTTCACCAAATCCCCACCAGATCTCCACCAGATCCCCGTTAGATCCCCACTAGATTTTCACCAGATTCCCACCAGATCTCCACAAGATCCCCACCAGATCCCTATATCCCCACCAGATCTTCACCAGATCCCCACCTGATCCCCACTAGATCCCCACCAGATCCCTACCAAATCCACACCAGATCCCCACCAGATCCCCACCAGATCTCCACCAGATCTCCACAAGATCCCCACCAGATCCCTACCAAATCCACACCAGATCTTCACCATATCCCCACTAGATCCCCACCAGATCTCCACCAGATCCCCATTAGATCCCCACCAGATCCCCACCAGATCTCCACCAGGTCCCCAGTAGATCCCCACCAGATCCCTACAAAATCCACACCAGATCTTCACCAGATCCCTACCAGATTCACACCAGATCCCCACTCGATCTCCACCAGTACCAAACCAGAGCTCGCCAGGTCCCTACCAGATAACCGCCAGATCATCACCACATCACCACCAGAACCCCACCAGATCAGCACCCAATCCCCGCCAGATCCTCACCAAATCTTTACCAGATCCCCACCAGGTCTCTACCAAACACCCATCACCTTCCCCCACTTCCACCTCACACTATCCCACTCCACACACAACCCACCTGCTACTACGCGGTAATGGTAAAAGCAGCTGATTTTGCAAATACAAAATACAAAACACAAAATCAAAGACATACCCCAAAAGAATCTGTCGCAAAGACATACCCCAAAAGAATCTGTCGCAAAGACAAAATTTTTCAAGATTTACCCCCCAGTCTGACGTCCGTAAAAGAGCTTTGCTCTAAAAAACGTAAATCGAAATTATCTGCTGATAGCGACAGCATTTTGAACACCGTAACAACAAATTTTTTTCCGTTATATGGTTTTTAAAGTAGGGGAGAATGGGGGGTTCTGAGCCGCTGGTTATGCTGGTTATGAGCCACTTGAATATTGGCCACAAAAAAAATAAACTTAAACTTTTTGTTTATGTCAAGTGTCTTATTACCTAACTTTTGGCTAGCAACCCATCAGTCAACACGTTCTTTAAGTTTGTGAACCAGAACTCGACTTTTTTTAAAAAAAAAAAGTTTTGTTTTTCATTTTCGACTTGTGAATATTATACAAAATTTCTTTCGAAATGCCAAAAGTAAGTATGAGGGAAATATCTTTGGTCATTTAACTTTTTGATAGAAATATGTTTTTTTTAAATAATTTTTTTTTTGTGTAATGTGACGTCACCAAAAAAAAGATATGGGGGGTTGTGAGCCACTTTGGAAAAAAGTTGCTTTTGACTTCAAAAGAGGATATTGCAATGATGCGCAATAAAACAGAGGAAAAACGCTCCAAAAAAGCTAAAAAACCATTAAAAAAGGCAAACAAAAGAACAGCCACCAGCAAAAAGTGCTCTTATATAAAAGAAAACAAGCCTGATGCCGTCAATCAACTTTCACTCTTCATTGATATTTCTTAATTCAGAATGTGAGAAAAATTTTTATTTTTTTTTATTTTTTTTATTTAATAAAGAATAATTGCTTAAAAATACGAATTTTGAACTTTTAGATGGGTGGCTCACAACCCCCACAAATTTTTGAAATTTCAAAAAGTCACTTTTTTTCAATATCAAATAAAAAAACCCCAAAAATTTATTTTTTTAAACTAGAGATAAGAAAAGTTTCGTGCATCTTTTACCTAAAATACAAAATTTACAGAACGAAAATATTTTGATTTTTGGCTAAGTTATGTTCGAAAAACAAAACTATGATCACAACACCCCACTCTCCCCTATGCTTTGCATTTGTGCTTGTTATTCAACTCGTACCGATACATAAATCAGCTATTGCTTGTGAGCCAAATGGGAGGACCGCAAAAATGCGATACCAACGAGCGATTCATATAAAGTTGCTAGCAAGTTATGCAACAAGGATACTTCTAGTAATATATTACGGCACTACAAGCTAGTACATATATATGAGGAAGGCAGAATAACGGAACCGTCAAAAAAGCAAACATGAAAATATCGCGTAGCGAATATTTAAATTCAATTAAAGCGACGCCAAACAAGAGGTGAAGCAAGCCAGTCCGGACCTGCTGGCCAGCGACTTAAAAGCTATTTGCACTCTTGACACAAACCTCGGCTTGCGTTCGACTCGTGTCGGTGTGAATAACGAACGATTGAAAGACTCATCAGACTTGGTAAAGTGGTTTGAAACATTCTTAATGCACTTTTATAATTTTTTTACTATCGGTTATCCATGGTATTTTATTACAGTTCAGTATAAGCAAACTCAAATTTCTGCAATTAACTCATTTTCATTCTTGAAGCACTGATTCTTAAGTATTTACCGGTTCTATGAAGATTTTTGAGCTAGAAATATCCTGATGCTCTGCGACATGAGATTAAATGATTGTCATATGACCCAACCCCTGGGAGGATCGATATATACGGGGGTGCCACAGAAACCTCTTCCAACCCAATTCCAATTCTTAGGTGCCACAGAAATTTCATTTGGTTTCAAACCTCCCGTGTGTTGTTAGGCGATTTGTGAAATCGCTTTTTAAGTGGCTCCACCTACACAATGTTATCAATGTTAAGCGCTATCTACTTGACAAACAGCGGATTAAGGGCTGCAATTTATACCTGATGTTTGGCGCGAAAAAATTTTTAAATTTTGCTTCATATTAATGAAGAATAGGGATTAAATTTGAATTATATTTTAAAAATGCAACATAAAACATATTACACAATCAAAAAATTTCAGTTAAACATCAAATTAATCAAATAACTAAAAAAAAAGGGAAATTTTTTGGCGAGACATTAGCCCTGTTTTTAGAGATGGAACTTCAATTGGAGCATCTGCTGTTCTAACTAGATTTTCTAATAGGAAAATGAAATCTCTCGAAGTTCTGTGGCACCGTCGAATTTTTCGAGAGATTTACAAACCAACCGTCGGCAAAATCTCTAGAGATTTCTGTGGCACCCCCGATAGAATTGATTACAATTTATACAATGTATATGTTTTAAAAACGAACATTCCACCCAAACAATTGCGCAAATTATGAGTTTTTTTCGAACTGCGGGAAAGGCAGGAAACTGAAAATCCCTTTCCGGTGAAAATTGGAAGCCCAGAAACTAGACTGAAAAAGACTGAAAGAAGCTCTGCCATTCAAGACAAGTATTTAATGTTAATTTTTAAGGGAGTTCATTTTGTAGTTATAGTGTTTAAAATGTTTCTGCTTTCGTGTGTCGAAATGTAAAGTGTTCAAAATATAAAACAACATGATTTTAATTATGTTAACAAAGAGCGCCAAGGTGTTTCTAATTATATGAAATACTGTATCGAAACGAATTTTTCGTCGTACTCCGTATGGGACTTTAGATGTGAATATGTACAATGTACATAAAAAAAATATGTTGTACGAATTACTTGATTATGATTATAAGGCTCTGAAGGCTTTATTGGTTGTTGCGGAGGAGGATGAAAGCTAGAAAGCCGCAACTCCAAAAAGAAGAAGCCCCGCTTACGCAATTATTGGGGCATTAAAAATAAGGAATGGACAAATTAAATGATTATTTCATGATGTCCCGTGCATCGTTAGACTCATAGCTAGAGATGGGCACGCGACGGGGTTCCCGCAGGACCCGAAAAAAGTAGGGGATCAGGGCTGAAGAAATTGAATTGAAATTTGTTGGTCGGGATAGTGGCGGGACGGGAACGAACTGTCCTTATTCGCCCATCTCTACTTTTGGCCCATTGCCACTTTATAAAAATTAACATTTTCAAACACTTTTTAGCGTGACCCTGGATGAACTAATTGCTAGCGTAAATCTTAATAAAAAACAGCGGTATGGTTTTTGACAGCTGTGAAAACAGGAGTCCTTCTTAATGGTAAATGTATGTCTCGACAAAGGAAAATGATCTGGCCATCAGATATTCGAGTTTGATGTGCACATTCTCGCCGAGACCGGTTCTAAAAACAAACTTTAAATGGCTAACAAAGTCTTAAGGAAAATTCAAGGGGATTTTTAGGAGCAGTTGTTGCTAGTGACGATATACATATATATTTATTATTATTATTATTATTTGTTGTTGGGGAAGTGGTGCACCGCGACCAATTTTGCTCTATTGTGCCACCCTACTGAGTTTCCAACTCTCCTAGCAGCCCTAATTCCTGTACAAAAGCCAGCATTTTTGTGGGTTCTAAGTTACTGATATTGCTTGGGAATGTAGAATGTGTTTCCCAAATCTGCTGAGTCTGCGCCTCGCTAGGGCATCGCAGTGTGCTAGTATATGGTCAGAGGACTCCTCCTTCTCTTTACAGTATCTGCAAAGTTGGGTGTTTATCATTCCCTACTTGTACATATGGCTCCGCAGTCTGCAGTGACACGTGTAGAGCCCTGTCAGAATCCTGAGGGCATTCTCTCCTTGTTGGATTAACTTTTGGAACCTTTTGAGGTCGTGGTTCACTATTAATGCCTTAGCTTTTTTGATCCCCTTGGTGTTTACCCAGGAGGCTGTTCTAAGCATATTCTCTTCCTTTCTTAGAAGCTCAGGCCCTACCATTGCGGTGGCTGCACCCTTGCGTGCCAGTTCGTCGGCCAATTCATTTCCGGGAATGTTGTTGTGTCCCGGTATCCATCGTAGGATCAGGTTGTTCCTGCTGCCTAGTTGGCCCAAATTGTCTCTAAGACTAGCTTAGAGGTGAGCTAATTGCTACTGAGCTCTTTAAGCGCTCAGGTTACGGTCTGCACAACGGGAGATGGCACATACTTCAGCTTGAAATATGCTTGAAAATTCTCCCATGGGTTCTGCTTGTTTTCTTCAGGAAAATGGTATGGTGAAGTGGTGTTAGCTCCATCAAAACCTCGATTGCCGCTGTCGGACAGGTACGCATGGCTCCAATCATGCATATGCATGCCAGCCTTTGCAACTGCGTCCTTACTGTGGGGAGACACAACAGGTCCATAAGTGAGCATCGGTCTCACAACCATGAGGTATAGCCATCCGAGTATGTGTGGTGCCATGCCCCACGATATTCCGGCTATGCTCCTGCGTGTGAATAGTGCTCTAGTACTACTTGCTGAGTGTATACTCTAAGGGCGCGCTCACATATGCGACTGAAAGATGAACTGACGGCTGAAGATGATATTTTAGTACGTCAGCAAGCCGAAAAAAAAACAAATTGATTGATTCCGCTAAGCTAAGCTTACAACTGAATTTTTAAGACCAATCCAGTGCTTGTTGTGCACACTAGCATGCACGGATCGTGGTTATTTGACCAGATCAGCCATAAGTTCTGCCGTCAGTTCCTCTTTCAGCCGCATGTGTGCGCGTGAGTTACCGCATACAGATATGCAAGAACCCTAGAAGCATTACTCTGAATGCATTACCCTCGGAGTCACCGCTACAGATATGCAAGAAGAAGCATTACTCTGGATGCATTACCCTAGGTGCATTCCGCCCCTACATTATCATCAACTATCAAGGCAACATCAACTAGTAGAACAACAAAGCAACCCGTGTAAAACTTGTACCCAACATTGACATGTAAGAAAGTCAGTTGAAGCATATAATTATAACGTAATTCACAAAAATCTAGAAAAGGTCTTTTTTATACTCTCGCAAAGGGTATTATAATTTTGCTCAGAAGTTTGCAACGCATAGAAATATTAATTTCCGACCCTATAAACTATATATATTCTGGATCAGGGCGACGAGCTGTCTGTTTCTAGCTGAAACTGTGCACAGAGTCTTCTTTTTACTGCACACTGCTAATATGTTGGAACCGACCGGATCGGATGACTATATGTTATAGCTGCCATAAGAACTATCGGTCGAAAGTGGGTCTTTGTGAGAAAAACTTTTTGTTTTTAATGTTAATGCCTCCCGCTTCAGCAATTATCAGTTTTATACGCTTTTACATAGATTTGGAAGTTTTGGTCAAAATCGGATGACTATATCTTATAGCTGCCATAGGAACTATCGGTCGAAAAGTGGGTCTTTTTGAGAAAACCTTTTCGTTTATAATGTTAACGTCCCCCACTTCAGCGATTATTCAAATTAAACACTTTTTTTAACTAATTAAACACTTTAATCTGAGAATGTTTTTGTGACTGGTGCAATAATTATAAGTTTATACTTGAAGCATCAGGAATATAGTCAAATAAAATTAAATTTTAAATTTAAAAAAAAAAAAACACTTTTACACAGATTCGGAAGTGTTGGTTAAAATCGGATGACTATATCTTATAGCTGCCATAGGAACTATCGGTCGAAAAGTGGGTTTTATTTAGAAAAATTGTTTGTTTTAATGCTGACGTACGTAAACTCTGATGTAATAAAACATTTGCAAGGGTATAAAAACTTCGGCACAGACGAAGTTAGCTTGGCCTTCTCGTTTAAAATTGCATAACACCTCGAATTAACGCTTCCAACCAATAACTCGTGCCCTTAGTGCTTATCAAAGCTTAGCCTGTTGTCAAAGACAACGCCGAGGTATTTGACTTCTTTTTCTGGTGTAATGAAGCAGCCGGAAAGGCGTATTGGCCTCATTCTTCTTAGCTTGTATTTCCTAGTGAACGGTACGGTACTTTCAGTCCCCTCTGGACATAGTATCACATAGGGTTTCTTCGTATTTTCCTCTCGCAGGGATGACAATGTCATCAGCGTATCCTTGGCATGTTATGCCCAGGGAGGCGAGTTTTTCTAGGAGCTCATCCACTAGTAGGTTCCACAACAGTGGGGAAAGAACTCCTCCCTGAGGGCATCCTCTAGTTGTGGCTACTGTGATGGTTTCTTCCCTTGCCACTGCAGAGGCTGCTCTGCAGCGTGGAAGTTAATCTACCCATCTGTATACTGTGGATTTTATTCCTCTTCTGATTAGGGCATTCTTGACAGCACTGTGGGATGTGTTGTCGAATGCTCCCTCAATGTCTGGGTGCATAGAGCCACTTCCTTGTCTTCTTTTGTTCTCTCGAGCATCTTTCCGAGTTGATACAATGCCGTGTTGGTCGAACGGTCTCCTCTGTACGCGTGCTGTGTTGGTTGGAGGGTTGCCTCCTTTAGCAGCGCACTTCGTATGCTGTTGTCCACTACAACTATGCGTCTGAAGGATTTGGGGTTAATTATATCCTTCTTCCCAGATGAAGACTACCCTTGCTCTGCGCTAGGCACGTGGGATATACCCCGTTGCTAGACTACTGGTGATGATCTTCCTGAGGATTGGTATGAGTATTCCTGCATTCCTGCAGGAATGCTAGGTACATGTTATCCGGTCGGGGGATTTGAATGGTCCGGGGGATCCAATTGCCCACTCAAGTCTGCCTGCGGACACAACTTTCTTGGCTTCTGCCCAGCCATAGCTACGAGGGTGGTAGCAGTGCTCTTGCTCGACACATTCTGTCTAACAAGAGACGTACTTTCTCCTCGCTGCTCACTGTATAGGCATCATTAGCCTTTTTGAGCGAGATGTTGCCATCCGCGCTTTTCTTGGCCAGGACTCAATGTAATCTCGCTCCTCTTTCATGTCTTCTATAGACTCGCAGAGTTTCCTAGATTTTTTGTTTTTGCTTTCCTAATCTCACTATCGTATAGTGTCAGGGCTTTCTTGTACTTATGGAAGTCCCCATTCTTTTTGGTTTCGTTAAAAAGAATTCGGGTCTTCTTTCTGAGTTTCTCCAAGGTAGGATTCCACCAAGGGGCAACATTTTTTTTTCTCGATTTGCAATTTTCTTCGATCGCATCGATTATACTTTTGTTTAGTTCGTCGACTAAAATTTCTAGTTCTAGGGGGTGTTCGGTGACCGAATCCTAGGCATATTATTTCCTAGCGTGGAATAGAAGCCTCCCCAATTTGTTTTAAGGGGGTTTCTGCTAGGGATACTCTGCTGCGTGTTCGCTCCCAATCTAAATTGGATCATTCTATAGTCTGACATAGATTCCTCTAAAGAGACCTGCCAATTCCTTAAAAAATGGTTTAAGTGACTTGCTGGAGAAGGTGAGGTCAAGGACTTCTTCCCTTACTAGAGTTACAAATGTCGGGACATATCCTATATTACATATTTCTATGTCGAGCCTGGATAGAAATTCTAGTAAGCACTCACCTCGATCATTTACAACGGAGCTTCCCCATGCGACGTGGTAGGCGTTTGCGTCACATCCGACAACAAGCGGCAGGCTTTAGCTCCTGCAGTATTCTGCCAGGGCCGACACCTCTTGGGGGGGACACATTCTATCTCCAGCGAAGTAGGCAGAGGCTATGACCGTGGTCTTTCCCTGCTTTCCTTCGGCGGTCGCTTTTGCGACGCAGTCCCTGGAGTGAAATTCTGAAGGGATAGTAGATTTAATTTTCTTCCTTATCATTATACAGGATTTGGGGAAGGCGTACCTTTGGTCCCAAATTACCGTGGATTCTCTCGTATACAGGCCCTTTATTCCTTCGTTGCACCAGGTTTCCTGTATTAACGCTAGTCCTAGGTGTTGTCGGGTGAACGATCTAACTAGGACGGCCGAGGCCGCCTTCGCATGATGGACATTCACCTGGACTAGCTTGGTGCTTTTGATGACTGAGGGGGAGTCATCATTGCGCTGAGTTTTTTGCGCTATCTGGTGGAGAGCCAGGACTGCTCTCAACGCCTCCGAACACCAATGTGGTGTCGGCTTCTTCGTCCTCATGGTCTGCGAGCTCTGAGGCGAGCTCTTGTGAGCTCTTGCGTCTTTCGACTCCACGGCAGTGCACTGACGCTTCGGCGTAGCAGTTGGCGGTGTAATGTCCGCGCTGCTTCTCTTTGGGGCAGGGGTGTGCGGTTGCACTTCTGGTGCTCCAGTTCGCTGCCCCTTTGCCATCAGGAGGGCTTCCCACAGTATGTGGCCTTGCCTGAGGTATCTCAGGTAACACTTGATACGAGAGCCACAGAGGCCTTGACGATTTGAGTCGTCTAGAGGTGCCCTTTGTCCTCCAGAAGAGGCGGGGCGTGTTCCCGTTAGGATGGTACCTCTTTATTCCTACATTCTTCCCTACCGCAGGAGCTCGGTAGGGACTCCGTGGTGGGGTTTTGCGCACTGGTGCGCGTCTCTCATCTCTCCCGAGGCTTGGACGCTCCCGGTCCATCTGCCTCTCTTCAAACTGCCTTGCGACAGCGGTTGCTGGGAGATCCTGCTGAAATTTTATTGACTTACTTTTCTTCATGCTTAAAGGTCCTTTTCTTGGGCTTCAATACGGTCGACCACGGCCCAGGTCCACCA
Organism: Lordiphosa clarofinis; assembly: GCA_018904275.1. Lineage (NCBI taxonomy): Eukaryota > Metazoa > Arthropoda > Insecta > Diptera > Drosophilidae > Lordiphosa > Lordiphosa clarofinis. The sequence goes on along the minus strand of JAEIGQ010000159.1, from coordinate 709,417 downwards.
GTGGCAAGGCTACTTAGAACAGGCGTCGCCTCCAGCAAGGCTGACTCTTGGCACGGTCCGAGTGACACCTTAGTCCAGCCTGGTGTGAGATGTGTGGGATGGGAGAGGGGTAGGTATTGTGTAGTAGTTGAGTGTGTGTGAGGCTACTTATACCGGGCGGCAACACAAGCGCCTCGTCGGTGCACTACGGCGTGACACCCGCTGGCTGTCCGGGACTACTTATTTGTGGGGTAAACCCACTTATTCGCAGTTAACCTCCATAAGAAGGCCTTTCGCTATCCGCAACCTGCGACACGTCCGACGGCCCAACAGCTAGGCCCCCTAAAAACCATCTCACAAGTTCTTTGGGATTAGGAGTCATATTTATTTAGTAGTCCTTTATTATATTAAGCTACTAGTTGTCAAAAATGTAAACCCTCCGCCAACAAAACTATATCGATAACTTTGTTGCCTCAAACTCGTTCACCAGCAGACAATCATTTTTTTTATGATTGATGATATATGCTAGATAATTGGTGTGTGCTGATGAACACGCTCAATGTACGTGTTTAGAACAATTGGGATTTTTAAATGTTCAAAATGCCTAGTGTTATTTATTAGTGTTTGTTATTTTGACATAAAATTTAAAAATCACTGTATCAACATTGTTATGTTTGATATTTGTTATACACTTCAAAAGTGTATTATGATTTTGCCCAGAATTTTGCAACGCATAGAAGGAATCATCTCCGACCACATAAAGTTTATATATTCTCGATCGGCACGACGAGCTGAGTCGATTAAGCTTTGTCCGTCCGTCTGTCTTTTTCTACGGGAACTAGTCCCTCAGTTTTGAAGCTATCGAGCTGAAATTTTGCACAGAGTCTTCTTTTGTCTGCACGCTGCTAATATGTCGAAACCGACCGGATCGGATAACTACTTCTTGTAGCTGCCATACAAATCTGTCGAAAAATGGATTTTAATGGGAAAAACTGGTTTTCTCAATATTACCGCTCTCAATCACGGTCATGGGTAATATTAAAAGTTTTTAGGCTGATCTGCGAAGTTTGGTCGAAGTCGCTAACCGTTGAGACAAGCGTTTTCAAGTGTATCAAAACTTCGGCACACACGAAGTTGGCTTTGCCTTTCTCGTTTTATTTTAACAATGTATCTTATGTGTGTATTATTTACGATCCCTGTTAAAAACACATTTTTTAAGTTTATTTCAAAAAGTCTGTTCAAAGACTTGCGGTAGCCATCCTACTTTTTTATCTTTTTATTGTCCAGAAAAACTTATAGATAACACATGTTTATTATACCTAAGTTTTGGCTTAGCTTTGGGCGACTACTCCAAGACTAACTAAAATACTGAAAATTAATCTTATACTGGGCACTAAGTGCTTAAGGATGAACGCAATAAGGGTGAATTACTTAGGATAAATCTGGAAATAGAAGAGGTTTATTTTATTTTTCTAGAAGAAAAAAGAATTTAGATTTCAAGTGTAAGCTTACGTTACAGGAAAACCCACAATCCGGGTAAAAACCTGCATTAAAATTAAGATTTTTGTGGTTCATAACTAAAACTAAGATAACAACCTACGAGCCCTAATAACTGAAAAGAAAAAGAGAGAAAAGAGCTGAAATAGAGAGAGAATGCTGAAAAGAGGAGAGAGGAAAATTTGGAAGGTATTTACAGGGGAAGGAAGAGATGGGGAAGTTGAGCCAACTCATTCGGATCTAGGGACAATCTTTTTCCAAGGTAAAAAATAAGATTGCATTCCGAATCGTGGATTATTCCTAATTTTTTAGATGTTCTATATTGTTTATCGTCAGATGGTGGACAGAGTACTTGGCAGGCAGCCTTCTCAGAGCCACGACATCTGCGATCAAAGGATTTGGGCTATTGTTGTTGCTAGTTCTTTTCTAGTATTTGGTATATAAGTGTATCTACACGTTTGGTTTTCGTGTTTTCATGGAGAACCTTATTTGATATAGAATGGAGCATGAGAGGCTTGTATGTGAGGAACAGTATCAAATTTAAAATATTAAAGATAGACAACAGCATTGAAGGAATTGGGATACAAACTCTTAATTTACGAAGAAATATAAACCTATTTAGCCTTTATGCAGCGCCAGCGACTCTTTTCAAGACTTTAGGTTAGGTTGTGATAGCTGAGAGCGACGAGCCGCTCTCCCACTTAGGTCACTTTGGGCCCATTGCGATGGCATATTTATTCCCTATTTCTTCTTCTTCTTTAATGGCCATTACAACCGTTCGACGGTCTGGGCCTCTGCGATTAACGCTCTCCATTCGCTTCTGTTCTGAGTGAGCTGCCACCAGTTGGTCACACCAAGCTCGGCAATGTCTTCCCGCACCTGGTCTTCCCATCTTAGTGGTGGTCTCCCCACCTTGCCGCCTCCATAGTCAGCCGCCTTCGATTTATACGCCTTTTTTGCTGGAGCTTCTTCCTTCATCCTGGCGACATGTCCTAGCCAGCGCAGGCGCTGCTGCTTTATGCGCTTGACCAGGCTGGTGTCCCCATAGAGCTTATACAGTTCGTCGTTTCTTCGAATGCGGAAATCATCGCCCACTTTTAAAGGTCCATAAATCCTCCGAAGAATTTTTCGTTCAAACACGCCAATCGCCGCTTCATCCGCTGCTGTCATTGTCCATGCTTCTGCGCCATATTGCAGGACTGGGATGATAAGCGACTTGTACAGGGCTATTTTTGTTCTTCGCTTGAGGTCTTTGCTCTTGAACTCCCTACTTAGCCCATAGTAGCATCGGTTCGCAAGAGTGATTCTTCGTCGGATTTCCAGACTGATGTTGTTCTTGCTGGTTATCATCGTTCCGAGGTAGACGAAATCCTCTACAACATTAAAGTTGTACCCCTCCATTGTAACAGATTGCCCAAGTCGCAATGACTTTTTGTCCGCGGTTACTAGGTACTTCGTCTTGTCCTCATTTACCGCTAAACCCATTAATCTAGACTCCTTCTCAATCTCTGAAAACGCCTTGCTTACTGCCCGTGTGGTTTTGCCGATAATGTCAATATCATCGGCATATGCAAGTAGCATTAGATTTTTATAAATAAATCCGCCGGTTCTGTTGGCATGTTGGCACTTGCGCAGTATATCTTCCATCAGTAGATTAAAGAAGTCACACGATAAGGTATCGCCCTGCCTAAAACCTCTTTTGGTATCAAATGGTTCGGAGAGGTTCTTTCCTATTTTGACGGAGCTTTGCGTACTTCTCAACGTCATCATGCAAAGTCGAACGTACTTTGCTGGAATACCTAAAGTAGACAGGGCTTTGAAGAAGCTTGACCTTATCGGTGTGTCGAAGGCTGATTTATAATCAACAAAAAGATGGTGTGTTTGGTTGCCTCTTTCATAGGTTTTCTCCAGGATTTGTCGCAGTGTGAAAATCTGGTCTTTGGTGGATTTACCAGGTCTAAAGCCACACTGATAAGGTCCAATCAGTGTATCAATAAACGGCTTTAGACGTTCACAAATAATGCGGGACAGAACCTTATATGCGATGGGGAGGTACTACCCGCGGTAGTTGGCGCAAACTGCAGGGTCTCCTTTTTTAAAGATTGGACAGAGAACACTTAGATTCCAATCGTCGGGCATGCTTTCGTCAACCCATATACGGCACAGAAGTTGGTGCATGCACCTTACCAATTCTTCGCCTCCAGCCTTGAACAATTCAGCGGGCAGCTCATCAGCGCCTGGTGATTTGTTGTTCTCTAGCCTTCGTATGGCTAAACAGACTTCCTGTTGGGTCGGCGGGTCTATCTCTATGTTGTCAATCGGTGGCATCGTTACTTCTCTAGTGGCGGCATCCTGTTCGTCATCGCCTCCCAGTAGGTTGGAGAAGTAACTTCTCCATTTGTTAAGCGCCACTTGCGGATCTGTGACTAGATTCCCGTGTTCGTCTTTGCATTGTGCGACATTGGGCTTGAAACCTTATGTTAATTGCTTAATCTTTTGGTAAAATTTTCGAGTCTCACTCATGCCGAATAACATCTCGACTTCCTCGCGCAAGCGCCTTTCCTGCTCATTCTTTTTTCTTCTAAATAGGTGCTTCTCCTCTTTCCTTTTCTTCTTGTAAACAATTTTATCAGCATCCGCTCTCGTCTGCAGAAATGTCTTGTACACCACGTTTTTCTCTGCAGTAGCGCGTCGGCACTCCTCATCGTACCAAGACCGCCTTTGAGGGGACTCGGAGTACCCGAGTACCTCCTCGGCAGCCGCTCTCATGGAGTGTGATATTTAATTCCATTGTTCACCTATATCGGAAGGGGATGGGGAGGATTCCTTGAGCGGTTGGGCGAGTTTAGCTTTGTAGGCTTCGGAGGTCCCTTGTGATTGCAGCATCTCGACGTTTAGCTTTCGACGTGTGCCAGTGCGTGCGGCATGCGCCACACTGAGCCGTGTGCGTACCTTGGCTGCAACAAGGCAATGATCCGAGTCAATATTGGCTCCTCGAATCGCGCGCACATCTAGTACACTTGATGAATGCCTTCCGTCGATCACAACGTGATCAATCTGGTTTCGAGTTCGTTGATCAGGGGACTTGCAGGTCGCCTTATGGATGTCTCTATGTTCAAATCTGGTACTACTTACGACCATGTTCCGGCCCGCGGCGAAGTCTATTAGCCTTTCTCCGTTACCAGAGGTTGTTTCATGAAGGCTAAAGCGTCCGACTGTCGAACCAAAAACTCCTTCTCTCCCGATTTTCGCGTTAAAATCGCCTAGCACGATCTTTATGTCGTGGTCGGGGCAGCGCTCATATAGTTGTTCCAGGCGCTCATAGAATTCGTCTTTTATCGGGTCTTTCTTGTCCTCTGTTGGCGCGTGAGCACTGATAAGACTAATATTAAAATATTTTGCCTTAAGTCTGAGCGCGGCAAGCCGCTCATCAACTGGTGTAAAGCTGATGACAGAGTGGCGCAGTTTATCACTCACTGCAAAGCCGCACCCAAACTCGTGCTTGGTAGCATGACCGCTGTAGTAGATCTTCCAGGGGGGTGTTTTATTTCCTGTCTCATCCTGTGGTAGCGCTATTATCTTGCTTCCATATCCAGTCCATCGCATTTCCTGGAGTGCGGTAACGTCCGATGAATATTCCTTGAGGACATTCACCAAGGAAATATCATCACCATCTCCGTTGAGGGTGCGGACATTCCAGGTGCATATTCTCAAATCGTGGTCCTTAAAACGTTTGCGTGAGTCGTCATCAGGGGGGGTCCGTATCCGAGGCATTGTAGTCGCAGTTTTCATTGGTGGAGATTTTTTACGATGGTGGGTACCAAACCCGACGCACTAACCCTATATATTATACCCTGTAGGGAAGGGGGGGGGACGCCGCTGACGTTAGTCAGCAGCGAATGCGGGTGCATTGCCACTGCTTCCGGTGGTCACCACGAGGTGGTGTGAGTCGACTTGAGACGTAGTAAGCCAGGATCACTCTGGGTTCGCCAAGTTGAACCGATCAGAAGTTTTCCCTGACCACATACGCCCCCATTAGGTCCAGAGCTCTATGACTAGAAGTTCTGAACCACCACCATTTATTCCCTATTAACCCATTTAATACTGAGGTGGGTCCTTTTTATTGAACCATTGTGTGGACAGAATAAATTTGAGTAGAGCTGGGATCTCGATTCCTCCTCTTCTTCGTGTCCGCAACTTCTGCAAAAGTCATGGTAAGTGACGCCTAGGCGTTCTGCGTGTCTGCCAATAAGACAGTGACCCGTGAGGGTCCCCATCAGAAGTGATATGTGGTTCCTTCTGTGACGTAAAAGAGTGTTAGTACGTTTTTGGTCGAATGTTGGCCACGTAAGCCTCGCAACTGCACTGAAGGAAAGGGTTTCAGTTTGTCCGCAGACTCATTACCTTCTATGTTGCGATGTCCAGGCACCCATATAAGGTGTATACTGAAATGCCGTGCGATCTCATTCAGAGATGAGCGACATTCTGTAAGTGTTTTAGCATTGTTGGTGTGTGAGTCAAGTGCTTTAAGGGCGGCTTGACTATCTGGGTATATAAATACATTTCCTTCCTTGACCGTGAGTGTGCTAAGGTAGGTGGTAGCTTCCTGGATGGCTACCACCTCTGCTTGGTACACACTACAGTGGCATAAATAATGTATTCACCTTAGCGGCATCTCTGAGCAATCCATGCATCATTGGTGGAGACTTCAATGCCAAAACCACAATTTGGGGGAGTCTCAAAGGGGATGGCAAAGGTCGTGTCATTGAACGCGCTGCTTTGAAAGCGGGTTTCATATGTCTTAACGACGGTTCCCCGACCTTTTCGCTCAGTCCGGTGCATTTTTCCGCGGTTGAGCTATCCTTCTTTAATATGATAAGCAATAATGTCAACTGGAAGGCATGCAACACAAAAATAACAAACAGCAATCACTTTCCGATTATTATGGAAATTAGCGCAGTGGATACAAATACTTCCATGAGAAAAGTGCTGCATAACAAAGTTGAAAGAGAGTTTGCAGCAAGTAAATTCACTGATTTCGACTCGATTGAAAGGAATGTTAAACGTATCACTAAGGTGAATACAGTTGAAATACAGAGCAAAACCATCTGAGCCCAAGAAATGGTGGATCCAGAAGCTGAAAAGTTGTTCAGATTAAGGAATGCTAGGTTAGGTTAGGTTAGGTTGCAATGGTTGAAATGGGAGGATCCCATTTCTTCACTTAGGCCAATAAAGGCCCATTGTGTTACCATATAACCCTTTCTACGCTGTGATCGCAGAGGGAGGGTCTTCCCCGTTAAACCATTTAGAAAGTAGCACGAATTTGAGCAGTAAGTTAATTTCTATTTTAGAAATGTCTGACAGGTCGTTTAGGAAAGGACGACCCAAAGTTGTGAGTCGTCTTCTGCTTAGAGCTGGACAATGACAGAAGAGGTGTTGTACACTCTCCTCCTCATCCGCTGAATTGCAGCTTCTACAGAAGTCATTGTGTCTGATGCCGAGTCTAGCGGCGTGTCTTCCTATTAGGCAACGTCCAGTAAGGGCCCCTACTAAAAGGGAAATGTTTTTTCTGTCCTGACGGATTAACGCCCTAGATTTTTTAATGTTGAGAGTAGGCCATGTTAGCTTGGATACTTCACATGTGTGAGTCGTTTCCCATCGATTCATGGTTATTTGATATGTAGTTTCTCTTGTTTGTAGCTTAAATGTCGCAAGAGGCACCCCTATGTTGCTCTTATCCGGTAGGAGCTGAGTGGTGGTGCCAAGTCTAGCGAGGTGGTCGGCCATCTCGTTGCCTTCTATGTTGCAGTGTCCAGGCACCCAAACAAGATTAATCTCAAAGTGCTGAGCCATCTCATTAAGAGATCTGTGGCACTCCGTAAGAGTTTTGGTGTTGTTAACATAACCGTCAAGGGCTTTTAATGCAGCTTGACTGTCTGAGAAAATAAATACTTTACGTCCTTGTATTGCGTGGTTTTGCAGATGGTTGGTAGCTTCCTGGATGGCTACAACCTCTGCTTGGTAAACACTACAATGATCAGGTAGTCTAAATGAAGTTTTGATCCCAAGCTCTGGACTGAATACTCCTCCTACTACCTGTCCGTCCAGCTTGGAGCCATCAGTGTAGAAGTTAATGGCATTCGGTTTGGAGTGAGGCATTGAGTTCCAGTCCAGTCGACTCGGTATGGTGACTTTGTACATAGTGGCAAACGTAATTGTTGAGATGCAGTAGTCAAGCTTGGCCGGTACCGCACCTCAATGTAGTAGTATAGACGAGTGGCCAGAGTTGTTATCTTTCCAGGTACCACTTTCTCTTAGCCTGAGAGCGGTGTTACTGGCGATTTCTCTTCCCAGAAGATCTAGTGGCATAAGGTGTAACATTATGTTAAGTGCATCAGTTGTGGTTGTACGCAATGCACCAGTCATACATAGTGCAGCACTACGTTGAACTTTTGTTATGGTTCTCAGTACGGATGGTTTACCCAAAACCGGCCACCATACAATAATACCGTATAATAGTATTGGACGTACAACGGCAGTGTACAGCCAGTGTACTATTTTAGGGGAAAATCCCCATTTACGACCAATTGCGCGTTTGCACGAGAAGAGTGCAGTATTTGCTTTCCTGATTCGTTCAGTTATATTTTCGTTCCAATATAATTTTTTGTCCAACACAACACCAAGGTATCTGGCAGAATCGCTAAATTTTAGGTGTATATTGTTTAGTCGTGGGGGTGTTAAATTTGGTAACTTATACTTGCGGATGAAAAGAACGAGTTCAGTTTTGGTCGGATTGACTCCAAGGCCACTTTGTGTCGTCCAATTCGAAAGTGTTGAGAGAGCATCCTGCATCAGATTGCAGAGAGTGTGAGGAAATTGGCCCATGGTGATTATAGCAACGTTATCCGCGTACGCTATCACCTTATGTCCCCGCGATTCCATGAGTCGTAACAATTCGTTCACTGTTACCACCCAAAGAAATGGCGAAAGAACACCTCCTTGAGGAGTGCCTCTACTTACATATCTTCGGGCGCAGGCATCTCCTAGTTGTGAGTTAACCACCCTGCTGGTAAGCATGAGTCGGATAAACTCCACCAGGGGTGCCTCCACATTCAGATTTGTCAGGGCAGAGGTGATAGCGTTCGGGAGAACATTGTTAAAGGCACCCTCGATGTCAAGGAATGCCGTGAGTGCATATTTTTTAGCCTCAAGTGATTTCTCAATTTTTGAGACAAAATAGTGGAGTGCTGTTTCTGTTGACCTGCCCTTGCTGTATGCGTGCTGCGCTGATGACAGAGTGGATGGGTCTATTGACTGCCTGGCATCTATCAGTCTCTCCAGTGTCTTGAGGAGAAAAGATGATAGGCTAATCGGCCTAAAGTCTTTGGGACTGGCATGCGAGGCTTTGCCTGCCTTTGGTATGAAAACCACTTTTATGTCTTTCCACAGAGTGGGTATATGCTGAAGTCTAAGGCAACAGACAAAGATTGTGTGAAGCCATGCAATTATATTTGGTAGTGATTGTTGAAGTTTAGCGGGGAAGATTCTATCTGGACCCGGCGATTTGTAGGGCTGGAAAGAGTTGACAGCCCACTTAATTCGTTGTTCAGTTATTATGCTACTTATGTGACTTGGCGCTACACTTCTGGGTTTCTCCGTGGGTTCATATGATGTTGAACATCCCGGAAAATGCGATTCTAGTAGTAGATTGAGGGATTCAGAGCTTGATTCTGTCCGCGTTCCCTCAGAATTTTGTAGGAGTCCCGGAGGGGTTGGCGAACTCGCTAAAATTTTCCGAAGTCTTGATGCTTCAGAGATAGATTCGATACCGTTGCAGAAATTTGCCCACGAGCGTCGTTTGGCTTTTCGCATTTCGCTTTTATAGTCACGTAACTTGGCTTTATACATCTCAAGGGAAGAGTCCTGGTTTGTGTTCTACACTGTTTCCTAAGTATCTCTAGGTCTTTAGACCACCAAGGGGGCTTTTGTTTTGTATTTAATGTAAGGACAAGATTTGTCAAGTGCTTTTGAGCATGTTGTTGTAAATGTATTGACTAATTCTTCTAATTGCTCCACATTTACGGGTGTTATTTGGGGAACTGCATCTAGATTTTTTACAATTAGTCTCTAATACTGTTTCCAGTTCGTTTTGTTTAAGTTTTGTGTTTTTTTAGGTTCGGGGCATGATTCTATTGCCTTTAGCTCAATATATCTATGATCTGAGAAGGAGTGGTCAGAAAGGACTTTCCATGAGATAAAGTTTTCTGTTAGGAACTCTGACTTGAGGGTGATATCGAGTACCTCCCTCCGAGTTCTAGTGACAAAAGTTGGTTCATTACCTTTATTACAGATAATAAGGTTTGTACTTAGAAGATAATCGTAAAGTAACTCACCACGATCATTTGTGTCTGTGCTGAGTGGTGGGCATTTGCGTCTCCACCAAGTATAAGTCTGATTCTGTTGCCTTGACTGCTGCGCACTAGGTCTTGGAACATTAAAGATGGTACTGGCTCCGATGTGTCGTGAGCCAAATAGAAAGAAGTCAGCCTGTAAGTGTTATTCCCCAATTCAAGGCTGACTGTTGTGATATCTCCATCACTGAATTGGGGAAGAAGAAATGCATTAAGAGTTTGTTTAACTAATATACATGTACGAGGCTTACCATTACCCTTGTTGTGGTATAATTTATATTTTGGCGTCCTCAAGCCGCAGATCCTGTCCCCAGTGATCCATGGCTCTTGGACTTGAATTATGTCTGCTTCGCCTTTCGCTAGACGAAGCAGAAGTGCAGCGGAAGCTGCTTTACTGTGATGCAGATTTATTTGGAGAATCTGCATCATCAGAGAAGGAATCCACTGCCGTCAGGGTAGCATCGGCTTCTGCATCAGTCGATTCCTCCTGCAAAAGCTCCTGCTCTGTGTATAGTCTTGTCAGACTCGTGCCATACTCTGACCCAGATGAAATGTAGCCTTTCGAATCCTCTTGGAGAGGTGTGTCGTCGGTCTCCATTTCGTTCTCGCTAGGTTCTTCCGCTACAACGCTCGCTGCCAGGTTAGCTAGCGCCGTCGTGTCTGTCTTATAGACAGTCATTTTTACGTTCTTGAAGGCATAATCAAGAAGGCCGTTTGTTTTTGCCAGGTGATCCACGGCTTCATAATTGATTTGGAAGACTACGTGGATGTTCGCATTGCTGGACTCCTCCACCTTTATAATCTTCCAGTTCGCTGTTGGCACTTGTGGATTGAACGTAGTCATCATCTCTAGGATGTCAGTTGGGTCAATGGGGTTTTTGGGAATCCAAACTCGCGCTCTAGGGCAACTGGGAATGTCTTTGGCATCAACTGCCCTTAGTTTGACCCCTGGGTATACTTCCCCAACCTTTTCGATCGCGGCTTTGCACAAGTCCGCTGACCTCTCATCCTCGCACGCGATTAGTTTCACGTTTCCCTGAAACCATCCCGCGTTATTGCATATGGGAGGTGGGCCTGGGTTCGCCTTTAGCACCTCCATGGCTACACCTCCAAGCTCGGCCTCTACCCATTTCAATTGATGTAGAAGAATTTTTCCATCATTTCTGTTGGCATCAATAACACCCAGGATCCTTTTTCCTTTTGCTACCTCAGCAAAGGATATTGAGAGCGGGGCGCCGTGTGTTTTGGGTCTTTCCCACTTCGCGCTAGTAGCTTTCTTTGCGGGATTGACATAGTCCACTCTAAAGTCAGGAACTCTGTTCTCAACTGATCCGGCAGTCGCTGGTGGCTGGCTGTCAGTCTTGGTGTTGGTTAAGGGCAGAGACCGTCCCACGTGTGTAATCTTGGCCTTACTAGAGCCCCTTGTTCGGTTGGTCATAGCTGCAGATTTTATATTCGAGCTCGATTGTGACGTAGCTCTATCTATTTGGGAATTAATGTCGTTCCCAGATTTTTTATGAGGAGCTCCCGTACTATTCATCTGGCGCAGCAAATAATTTAAATTAATGTACAAATTAATTAAATTATTTATTGCCCCAGTCTACCGCAGCTAGCCAAAAAAAAAAAAGGCTAGATGTGATAGCTAGATGAACAGCACTGACACCCCTACACAACACTGACGCCAGACGTTTGTTGCTGTTGTTGTAAAGTTACAAATGCAAAACAAATGTAAATTAAACAATTAGCAAACACGTCTGTGATTTTGTCGAAGCACAATATGTACACAGTACCGCACTTCACTTGATATATCGAATGGGATATCACTCAGCCAAGCCGGGATTTGTCCACACAATATGTAAGTATGTAATGTATGTAAACAAAAACAAACTCTACAACAGGTTGCCGGCAACCGACAAAGCCGCAGCTTGGCCAGGAGTGTTTAAAGTATATGTGTGTCACTCGCGAAGTTGTCCTGTGACTTGGCTCACTAGTCACTATGTTTAAACAATATCCACAATTGTATAAATGATAAATTAACTGTTTAAAAATAATTGTTTTTAACAAAGTTCAGAGCGGCGCGAAAAACGCATGTATTTCGAATCAGGGTTGTCGAGTTTACCTCGAGGAATGCTAACAGAAAGAAGTTCTATTGTACCAAGAGAAACAACTTTCAAGAATTAATATCAGAAATCTCGTCATCCCTATTCATGTGCAGAAAAGTAAAGAATTCAAAGAAATACAGACAAAAAAAGAGCATAGGGAATTCTTGGTCAGAGGAGGACATGGAATTTTTACAAAATGTCAAAAATGCGCCTAGGGCTTACGTAGGTTGTGTCAATAACACAACTCCTGATCCTCTCCTTAGAATCCACATTCCTAAAACCTTTAGTTTTGACGATTTCGTGTCCTTCATAAACTCCAGAAGCCCAAAGTTTGCTGGAGGTCTGGATGGGATAGCCTATAAGATGATAAAAGCACTAGCCCCTGTTAAAAAGCTAGAATTATTCAGAACTTTGATAGGTATATGGGAGACAGGATCCATCCCGGAAAGCTGGAGACAGATCCAGGTGGTTCCAATCCCTAAAAAGAATTCGGATGCATCTCTAGTCAGAAATTTTAGTCCGATCTCAGCACAGGTTATTTTTGCATATAGAAATGTTTGTTTTTTTTTTGTCGAAATAGTGAGAACTTAAATAAACAAAAAAAATTCTGTGGTTCCATATTCTACCGTTCCAATTCGATGCTAATTCGACGCTATGTTGACGCACATTAGGTTATAGTTCATTTAAACTAGTTCATTTAAGATGGTAAAATTGGTGCTATATATATTGTATGCCACCTAAATCGTTGATAGTTTTAGTGTTAAATTTTTTTGGTTAGTATGCCGTCTAAATTAATCATAGTTTTTGTGTTATATTTTTTTATACATATTGCCAAATATTGTTGGTCTCGTTGGTACCTAAATTTTGTGGGGCACTGTGATATCGATAGGCGTAGGTTCCATCTCGATTGTGTGTATCTCGCAGTGATTAGTGATTGCTAAAAGAAATTCTTAAATAAATGAAAATAATCGTAGATACATTATTTTTGCTGGCCGCGACGTGGATGCTAAGGATCTGATGCCACTGATCTCGAGGTTCCAGAATGTCGCAGGCTTAGACCGATCAGCCATTTTTGATGGGTAAGTGTGCATGCAGATTCCTTTTCCTTTAGTAAGGTTTTCTATTTATTGCACCCGACGCGTGGCCAGATTCGTTCCGGAGCTGCCGGATCATCGCCGGATAGCTAATGTTAATCAATAATGGTCGTTTAAAGGCTCCTTGCTGCATGTACCTAGTCCCAGAATTATTCGGTTTCCGAAGATATCCTAAGCCTAAGTTGTTGGTGCATAGGCCAGCATAGGTTCTGAACCGAACCGAAAACCGGATAACATAATGGTCTGGTTCGGTTCATTTCAGCTAGGTATTGGTTAGCTAGTAGCAATTTGCTCAAAAGTATAACGAAAATATGTGGAATAGCAAGATTTGTTACAAAAAAGCTAAGAACCAATAAAATAGCGACTCAATTCCGGAAAAAAAAGGTTTTTTATTTTTTATCTGGAAAATCAGCTTAAGCTTACTACTCGGACAAACTAAATCGCTTTCGCTGGGTGTATATAAAAAACGATTTATACCATTGCACAGTGGGAGAAACGGCTGATTTAGCGGCGATTAGTTAAAATTTCAAAATAAATATTGGCATTATCATCGATTAGTAGTCGATAACTAATATATCCGATAAGCCAAAAACACTTCGATTAACCTTTCTCTCAATATTCGCACAGCTGTGAAACTATAAACCCATCATTTGTTCTATCATACGCTGCCAACCGCTTGCCGGACAGGTTTGAGCAAGTGCGGCAATTTTTGATAGATTAAGGGCCATTTTCTCAAAAGTTGCGGTTAGGTACCGGCCGGTCAAATTTGCCGGGCGGAATAGCCTGTCGGTAAGTCATTTGGTTTTCTCAAAAAGACTTACCGGCAGGTTCGCCCGATATCGATAGATTGCTATCGCTGCCATAGTGTGACCAAAAACTGTCAACGAATCAGCTGTGCTTGTTTTGGATTTCTTAATTCTATTGCTGTTGCTGGTTATCATTTAACGAAAAAAAATGATATGACATGCTGAATTTGTCAACCTGAATCGTTGAAAAAATTTGACTTCATCGAGAGCATTAAATAACACTAGTTTACAAAATAATAAAAATTTCGCGATCCCGAACATTTGGTAGCAATTTCTTGTGTAAGTCCTTCCGCTGAGCCCAAAAATCCAATCCGCAAATTTTTTTATGGGGCCGTTTTCGAGAAATCGCGGAAAAGCTAGTTTTTTGATTTGTAAAAAAAGTACCTTTAGAAAAATGCGTATATCTTTGGTACCGGTTCTTTCATTATTAACATACAATGCTTACTTGGAAGGTAATTGAACGCCCTATCATTCGTTGATACACCACTTTTTAATCCGGTGCTGGACTTCGGCGTTATAAAGACTTTTGTCGGCAACTTTGCATTAAATTGATCACTTTTTTAAAAAAAGCTAGATTTTAAGTGCGATTTTCACAACGAAAAGAATTGTGTAAAATTTATTTTATTGCTGGTCACTAAAGAATTATCTATTAAAAATACAACGCCACATAACTCATTAAAATCCGATGAAGAATAAAGAAGTTATTGGCATTTTAGTAAAAAATGGAAGGTTTCAACTTCAACCAAATTGACTTAGTTTGACTGTTTTATGTTCGTCACAGGAGGCATAGTTAAAATTCAATCAATTCTATTTAAGAGCTACTATGACCTAACAAATTTATTTTGTACCTGGTTAAGTTTTTTTGTGATTGACTTAGGTTGAAAAATGAGTGCAAGACGTCAAATTGAATGCAAGAATGATCTTGGGATGCTTGCGGGCATTACATATTTATGATTCCGCTAACAATTTCAATGACAAGGCATATAGAAAATCGATTATATGTTGGATATTCATCTAAAAATGTTTATAAGTTTTGATTGTGCATACAGTGCAACATAGTTAACACTCAAAATAGTCTGGGAACGGGACCAATAAATTGTGAAACAAGAGGCCTTAGATAGCAACACCACATACCCAGTTTTTTTTTTGATCACGTCTAGTTCGCGATTAACGGTGAAGGGATTCAACACATTTGTTATACCAAATTCTTAACTCCAATGGATAAGCGGTTAGTACCCCGCCCTCAGAAGTCTGATTTAGAAAAAAAAATCTATGGAAAACCACTCGATAGAATTTTTTATATTACGATAGGATAAAAAATTGCATTCTTAAAAAGAACTTTATCATAGAAAACTAAAACCAAAAAAGTTATCTTCGGGCGGTGGTAAAGCTCATATAATTTACACAAATGTCGTTGAAATTGTTAGCGGAATCGAAAATAACTAATGCCCGCAAGCATACCAAGATCATTCTTGCATTCAATTTGACGTCTTGCACTCATTTTTCAACCTAAGTCAATCACAAAAAACTAAACCAGGTACTAAATAAATTTGTTAGGTCATAGTAGGTCTTAAATAGAATTGTTTGAATTTTAACTATGCCTCCTGTGACGAACATAAAACAGTCAAACTAAGTCAATTTGGTTGAAGTTGAAACCTTCCATTTTTTACTAAAATGCCAATAACTTCTTTATTCTTCATCGGATTTTAATGACTTATGTGGCGTTGTACTTTTAATAGATAAATCTTTAGTGAAGAGCAATAAAATAAATTTTACAAAATTTTTTTCGTTGTGAAAATCGCATTTAAAATCTAGCTTTTTTTAAAAAAGTGATAAATTTAATGCAAAGTTTCAGTTAAGAGCCTTTATTACGCCAAAGTCGAGCACCGGATTAAGAAGGGTTGTATGAATGAATGATAGGGCGTTCAATTACCTTCGAAGAGAGCATTAGCTTTTTATAATGAAAGAAACGATACTGAAGATATACCCATTTTTCTGAAGGTACTTTTTTTACAAACCAAAAAACTAGCTTTTCCGCGATTTCTCGAAAACGGCCCCATAAAAAAATTTGCGGATTGGATTTTTGGACTCAGCAAATGGATTTACATACGAAATGACTGCCAGATGGTCGGGATCGGAAATGCTGTAAACTAGTGTAATTAGCCCCCGCCCTGCACTCTCTTGCTTTATTAACTCGTTGCTCCGTCTAGGATTATGTCGCCATGTTGGCCATTGAAGTGATACCGATCCTGGTTCTGGCAATGCGTGAGCCACTGCGGCGGCTGCCATTCTGCTGGACTTTCTGTTCCAGATCGCCGCATGTCTCTTCCTGTCTCACTACCTGCCTCCCAATTTCATTTCGTGGATGCAACAAATTCGTTTATTTATAAACATTTTGGTTTGGCAATTAGCAAAGTAAATAATTCAAGTGTTTGACACAGCTGTGTCTATCGAGTGAAAGTATCGATAGTTTTATCGCTACTTGCCGGCCGGTTAAAATTTGACCCCCTCGTGAGGCTGCGGTTAAAGTTGCCGGCTGGTTTTCGCCAGACAGCATGAGACACTCAAATTCGGCTAACCTGCCGGTAAGTTTGACTAACCGGACATTGAGAAAATGGGCCTAAGCAAATCAGTTATATATTGCAATTAATGTCCAAAATCAGCTTCAGGTTTCCGAAGGATTATTTTTAAATTAATTTTTTTTAAAAACAATGTCAGTGTCCAATCGGGGGCTATTTGCAGTATGGGAGATGGAAAAGGACGCTGCCAAAAGCTTTCTGCAGACATATGATTATCATAATGTTGTCGATCAAAATAAATATGAAATCAGCATATGCCTCAAAATAGCTGAGCGCATGAAAAATGTCACAAAAAAATTGGCATTAAAATGTGGAGATAACAGTTGAATGCGAAAGTATTTTGAAGCCAAAAACAAGGATTGGTTGGATAGTGAGCTTATATTGGTGAACCAAAGCTCAAATGCTGGACGACCTGAAGTTGATTTTTTAGAAAAAGAAAAAAATAAGTTTTGGACATCTTCAGATTATACCTCATACTGACTAGAGCCACAATTGCGAAAATTAAAAAAAATAAATAAATAAAATGCTTAACTAAAAAACTTTATAGTACAGTTTGTATTTGTGTAATATTAATTTATAAAATATATTTATTTAAGAAATAGTTGATGGCAGCTCAAGGTCGTGAATATTTTATGTGAATATTTTTAAAACACAGTTTGTTTTTTGTCTTCAATATATTTCGATATGCCGTCGGCATTCGTCATCAGGGCAATAACACAAGAAAACACAAATTTTTACACTTGATACAGAAGAAAAAGTTTACAAATGTTAACATAGAGAAAGCAACAGCGTCTAATCAGTCAGCTGCGGAGTTTGAAACTGAGTCTATTTTCTTATTGCTAAGGTCAAGTAGGTGTCTGTATATGAGAGGTGTCAAGTAGGTGTCTGTATATGTGAGTACAATTTTCTGTGTCCGTTTTGAAATTCATTCTAGTGGGCGTGCTTATTATGTACAACATTTCTACAGTGAACCGTTTGTTGTATTGTTGTTCCTGGTGCAGTATGCTCACATTTGAGAAATCAGCTGTATGTTTGCTCTCAGTACAGTGGGCCGCAAGTGCTGTTTTTTGGATTGGTGTCTCGTCTCGTCGTTTTATATCTGACATGTGTCCTGATAGTCTAGTTTTTAATTTAGATTTTATCGTGCCAATGCATACCTTATCGCATACAGTGGTTACGTCTCCGGCAAAAGGGATTCTGTAGATCAAATTACTTTTTTCCAGCGTCGCTATTTTGCCGACAATTGCCGAGGGTATATAGAAATATATTGGAGACAAAAAACAAACTGTGTTTTAATTCAATATACTTGGCTCTGCCCTGAAATTTGCAATAGTGAAATTCTCACTGAAAGCTTCACAATTTATAGAAAGGATCGCCTTGGCCGTCGTGGTGGGGTGTATTAATAGCTGTAAAATCTGACTGGCCCTCTGTCTAAATTGATTCTAATGACGCTAGTGTTGCCTAATTCATAGCTGTTAAAATTTCCTTACACGCGTTTCAAGTTTATGTTTCATGTTCATATATTCCTCCTTCATCGGACTCTTCCACTTATATGCTCCACGCGTCATATATTCAGCGCGAATCTTCCTTTCTGGGTGACCGGGATCGTTTGATGGTGCTAGGAGACTTTAATCTTCCGAATATATCTTGAACCTTATCTGATGATCCAACTATTCTATACCCTTTGGAAAATAACGAATTCGTGGACTGCATGGCTGATTTATCGCTTAGTCAGATAAACTCCATCCCATATAGTAAGAGCAAAGTTCTGGATCTAGTTTTTACATCGGATACATCTTGCTCAACATTCCGTAAAACGGTTCCACTCTCAGTTCCGGAAGACTCGTATTATCCTACTCTACTACTTGATATGGAAGGGACTAGCCCCGCCATTGCCGTCCCCACCTGTCCCCGCTTTCTGCTTTCAAAAGCCGACTTCTCTGCTCTAAACCTCTCACATTCACTTTATGACTGGTCCTTCCTTAATCATTTTAGGGACATTGACGGTGCTTCTCGCGCTTTTCCTCGCATCAACCCTCCTACTTTCTCTCGTTCTCCTCTATGGTTCACTCGGCAATTGACTAGCCTAAAAAATAAGAAGTCTCGCATTTAATAAATTTCAGCGCTCGGGATCCCAAGCTGACTTCGCTAAATATGAAAAGCTTAATGGAGAGTGCTATAAAAATAACCTACTCAAGTGTAAGCAAGACTTTTATAATGAACCCAAGAAATTCTACGATTTTGTTCGTTCTAAGCGTAACTCTTCACAGTTTCGGTTTCCACTAACCTACTCGAATTTTCTTCAATAGTAAGTAAGGCATTCCTACTTGTTAGCAAATTGATGTCGTCTACACGGACTTTAGTAAAGCTTTTGATTCGGTTAATCATAATTTACTCCTATATAAATTATGCTTAGTTGGTTTTCATTAACGACATTCCGCAAGTTCTTTCCCAGTCAACAGCCCTTATGTACGCTGCTAATCTCAAGCTATGTGCGTCCATTTGACTATCCAATTTCTCCACTTCTGTTACAAAGTGACTTAAACGTTCTGAGTGCTTGGTGCCGACTAAATCGTCTTCCCCTTAATATTGCTAAGTGCAATATTATGACTTTTCACAGAACCAAGCCGTATTTTTTCGAATACACCATTCATGGTGAACCGTTAGATCGCATATGCAAGGTCGATGATTTGGGTATATTATTTGAGCCCAATTTGAGCATTAACAGTCACATCTCTGTGATTTGCAAAAAGGTTAAAAGCGTCCTTTGATTTATTAAGAGATGGTCCAAGGAATTCAATGACCCCTACACCACCAAACTCCCTTACACCTCACTGGTGACCAAAAAAAACATTAAATAAACCATTATATCTTTAAACAAAAAACCCTAAAATTTTTAAATCGATATCGAGTTCTGGTATAAAAGTTAGCTATCAATAATACATAAGTAGTACACAATCAGCTGCTAAGGTTACAAAATATAAATCAAATGTGCAAATCGGCCTTAATTTGCAGATCGATCACGAACTTATATCTTATGAAATGAATATAGCATGCACTTCATTTTTTATACACTTGAAAAGTGTATTATAATTTTACCCAGAAGGAATCATCGCCTTTCTCGTTTTTCAGATACAACTGTGTACAAACAATCATTCTTTTAGCATTTTTTGTCAAAATTCTTTTGTCCACCATTGTATTATTATTCTCTATGATGAACGGGAGTATTTTTTATATTTGGCGAAGGAGCATTGCAGAAGTTTGCGAATATCTCAGTTAGGAGTATGTCTGCCGCTTGCCCCTTATAGAATAGTTCTTGTTGTTGTTAATACACATCCATTTACCTCCGATGTTGATAAAATAGTTTTTCATAATTATTTTAAAGCTTTTGTTTACGGATGTAAGTTCCCTTTTAAGCTGAAGCAGCACTCATTTTCGCTCTATTTTCTCTCGACATATATTTTGGTTCCTGCCAGCTTTTTCCCGTTTCTTACTACACACGTAGCCATTCCTGCCGTTTTACATTCCGCTACCTTCCAATACCTACGGAATTATTCCTTTCAATTATAACTTTAGTGTCCCGGACTTTAAAAAGGGGCAGATCGATTCCCATTTTCTCTTCTATCTTTTAACTATGACATTTTTTGCTTTGCTTTGATCAACTAGCTTGGCTACCTCCCTCCGATCAGTATTTCTGGCACTGCGCAATTGGTTGATTTCTGCTTTAAGTATTTGTTTTTCCTGTTGAAGATACTCAATTTTTTGAGACACTCCAATGAGTTGGGCCTTAACTTCCCCTATATCATCTTTTGTTGCCACTGAATGCGTTAATCGTTGTATTTTTGTGTCCACATTGGTATTCATGTCATTAATAGCATTAAGAAGATCGTTAAGGAAAAGTCTGGCAATCGGCGTCGATTTCGGTCCATGTTTTCCTCGTTTTCGTTTTCATTTTGTTTTCTAACATTCGGTGGTTGACTTTCATCAGTCCAATCTGCTCTCGGTGGTGAGTGCCCAACCAAGCCATTTTAGAGGTTTTTTGTTTTACAACCGCTTACTTGGTTGTTTTCGTTGCTTTACTTTAGCCTACCGGGGATGCTGTGGCCAGATAATTGCTCCAGTTGCCGTTTCATGCTGAGCTCTGTGATTTCGTCTGTTCTTGGTATAGCTGAGGTTGCCTTCCCCCTTGCTGTTCTCTATATTAGGGTTCGCCGCTTCCACGTTTGATTTTAACAATTATTTAAATTATTCAGATTTTACCATTTTTTAAACCGCGCCAATTATATATTAATATAATTAATATATATTCAGCGACGAAGTTGTAACTTTAAAATTGTGTTTCTGACAGTTTATTGCGGTTTAAGGGGGGAGGGGGGAAATTTTGCAAATGTGAAACAAACTTCATCTGCCCACGGTATACACCTATGTACATGCAAAAACTTGTATCTCTCTTATAGTCTCTGAGATTAACGTTTTCATACAGACAGACTGACCGTCGGAGGACGGACATGGCTATATCGACTCGCCTGTTGATGCTGAGGCTGGAATGACACTTGCTTGTTTTACCGACAATTTCTAGCAGCAATTTTGCTCTTATGAGAATCTAAATGTGTGAGAGCGAGATAGACTGTTGTTGAATTCGCCGCACAATAAATTGCTGCTGAAGGCAGAGCAGTCGGCAGAATTGTTTTCGATAGATACAATATTGTCGCTAGACAACAATTTGCTGCTATGTTTGATTACTTATTTAGCTATATAAATTAACTTTTAGCATCTTGAAATTAAACTATTTTTTTTTTTTCAATTATAAAAATTTAGTTTTTGTGTATGTATTTATAAATTTTCTAAAAAAAAAAAAAAAATATTTCCTTTGAAAAATAGCCCGTTGACCAATAGGTTGAGCTTCTTTTGTGAACTAAACCTCCAAACCTCAATGGACATGGTTACATAAGGTTGTGCTTCCTTTTATACGCTAAAAACATCAGAGCTACACATCCTCTGCAAGGTATAAAATGCATTATAAAATAGGTTGTCTTCAAGATGGCCCTACGTACCCAGCACCTGGGATACCCATTCTTAGATGACCTGCTTATCTGCACCTAGAACTCCTGGCTCACCGTCAACGCCCACTCGACGCACCCCATCCACATCCACCAAACTCCTTTTTACCCAGATCACAAAGGGCCATAAGGTCTTAACTTGATCACGACCTCAGCCGAGCAGCCTATTTAATCTAACCAATCTATCCTGTCGTCCTAATAAAACATATTACATTTTGTACTTTCAAATATTAAATTAAATCAGAGTTCAACAACAGCTAGTGTGACCTTTTTTGTTGAAAATTCCAAAAAATTCGTGTGGAAATACTAAATTCTCAACAATCTTCAGGATTTTTTTGGTATGTTATTTAAGAATTCGCCGAACTCGCCGTGTTCGTAATATTCGCCCTACAATATTGCTGCTAGAAATTGTCTGTAAAAAAAGCAAGTGTCATTCCATTCTGATCAAGAATATATATACTTTATATGGTCGGAAATGATTCCTTCTCCCAGTTACATACTTTTGCACAAACTTAATATACTCTATGTACCTTCGGTACAGAGTATAAAAAACAGAATTTGAAAAACTTGTACATTAAATTTAAAAAACTTGTACAATAAACTAAAATTTGTATCTCTACTGACGGACATTGCCATATCGACTCGGTTGTTAATGCTGAACAAGACAGACAGACAGATAATATATAGACAAATAATATACGAGAAGGCCAAGCTAACTTCGTCTTTGCCGAAGTTTTTATACCCTTGCAAATGTTTTAATACATCAGAGTTTAAGAAACTAATAATTGCTGAAGCAGGAGACGCTTACATTAAAAACAACAAAGTTTTTCTCACAATGACCCACTTTTCGACCGATAGTTTCTATGGCAGCTATAAGATATAGTCATCCGATTTTGACTAAAACTTTCAAATCTGTGTAAAAGCATATAAAACTAATAATTGCTGAGGCGGGAGGCGTTTACATTAAAAACAAAAAAGTTTTTCTCACAAAGATTCACTTTTCAACCGATAGTTCCTATGGCAGCTATAAGATATAGTCGTCCGATCCGGTCGGTTCCGACATATTAGCAGTGTGCAGTAAAAAGAAGACTCTGTGCAAAGTTTCAGCTTGATAGCTTTTAAACTGAGAGACTAGTTTGCGTTGAAACAGACAGACAGACGGACGGACAAAGCTCAATCGACTCAGCTCGTCGCCCTGATCAAGAATATATATTAGGGGGGGTCGATTTTTTTTTAGACCAAAGCGTATAGCAAAAACGAAATCTACGGTCAATTCTAAGAAAATTTCAACAAGAAACCATGGGTTTAAAATGAAAACCTAGTCCGCGCAAATATTTATGTTACTTTTTCCCAAAAATCAAGTTAGAAAGTCGCTGAACACCTACTATAACATGTTCTGTATACCCCAGAGCTTGCATTTATCTGAAAAATTTCATATAGAAGCCACACAAAGTGATGCAGGTGTCAAAAAGTAAGCCCAGTGCTGCCCATCAACGTTGAAGCGGTGCTACCCATCAAAATTTTTTGTTTTACGTATAACTCCGCTATCTATCATCCGATCTTCATAGTTCCTTTGGCGAATCGATAAATAATCATGATTATAAAATATCTCTAGAAGGTACAAACCATCTATCTCCAAAACAGTGGGAGATATGAGTTTTTTTCTGAATTGCGGGGGCGGAAGGGGGCGTGGCAACCTGTGACATAAAAATTTGTTTGCCGGCAACTACAAGAAGTATTTGTCCCATACAAGTCAAACCTCTATCTCTTACCATGTCAGAGATCTGTACTTTTACAGGTTTATAGACATTGAACCGTACCTGCCTTATATGAAAAGTAATTTTTTGCCTAGTTCTTAGCACAACATGGCTAAAAACATTCTTTTATTTTTTTGTAGAAAATATGTCAAAAATCCAAAATCAGATATATTGAGGTTTGATGGCCTCGAGAAGGCTTTAAAAGTTTAAATTTCACCCTAAATTTGGTTTTTGAGGCGTCATAGAGGCAGACAAAAATTTTGTTAAAATTGTAAATGTCGTACAATTGATTCAGCAAGACAATACAAACTACACAAATATTTATGTATTGTAAGGGAAAATATTAGTATGTTAAGGTTCTACAGAGACTTGAGCTCGGTTTGCCGGTCAAAGTCTAAAGTGCTTTTCACAACGCCATTGAACATATAATTTAGCATGAAATATTTAATTTATTTTTTCGACACTTTTGTAAAAGGTCTCCGTCTACATTGACAATTCAAAGATAAATTATTAGAAATTGGAACTTTTAAAGCCCTCTCGAGGCCATCAAACCTCAATATATGTATCTGATTTTGGATTTTTGATAAATTTTCTATTTAATAAACAGAATGTTAGAGCCATGTTGTGCAAAGATCGTCACATGCTTAAAATCGTATGGAGAAATGTCCGGTCTAATGGACATACATTCTACTTTATGCTAAGCTCATTTTGCAAAATCATTTCATGAAATGCCTCCGAAAGTGCGTGCGTAAACACCATTTCATGAATTCGATTACCCGCGAAAGTTGACTATGAATTCGACGTCAATTCATGAAATGCCGTGGCGCAAGCAACTTAACGTGAGTTGGTGTTGCCATATCTTTTGTTTTCTCATATGTGTGCTGGCAATTTTGTGAATTTACAAATGCTGCATAAACGGGAACAAATTTCATTTTGCAAATTGCAAAAATCGTGAACCTAAACGTAGTAACTACGGACATGGCTATCTCCTGTATTATTTTATTTTTTTAGCTTATGACTTTTGACCAAGGCTCCTTAACAAAAAGGTAATTTAAAAATGTAATACCAGAGATAGTCATGTCCGTCTGTCTGTCCAAATACCTGCAAAAGTACAGATCTCTGACATGGTAAGAGATAGAGGTTTGACTTGTATGGGACAAATACTTCTTGTAGTTGCCGGCAGTTAAAGTTTTATGGATTTCTTTTTTGCTATACGCTTGGTACTTTTTTTTCG
This sequence comes from Lordiphosa clarofinis, assembly GCA_018904275.1. Lineage (NCBI taxonomy): Eukaryota > Metazoa > Arthropoda > Insecta > Diptera > Drosophilidae > Lordiphosa > Lordiphosa clarofinis. The sequence continues at coordinate 684,898 of JAEIGQ010000159.1, read as the reverse complement.
GCCCATACAAATCGACCCCCCTAATATATATATTTTATAGGGTCGGAAATGAATATTTCTATGCGTTGCAAACTTCTGGGCCAAATTATAATACCCTTTGCAAGGGTATAATAAATCGATAGGTAATTGAGCTGCCAATAATCCCGTAGAGCATTGTTTTTAAATCGGTCAAGTTGTTTGGATTCAACGATCAAGAATATTTAAAAAAATCGATTTTTTGTTCGAAAGTGATTTTAAAGAATACTCTGTGGAAAATTTCAGCTCGATAGCTTCTTAACTGAGGGACTAGTTCGCGTAGAAACAGACAGACGGACGGACAAAGCTTAATAGACTCAGCTCGTCATGCTGATCAAGAATATATATGCTTTATGTGGTCGGAGATGATTCCTTCTATGGGTTGCAAACTATTGGGCAAAGTTATAATACACTTTTCAAGTGTATAAAAATACAAAAAATTATTTTTATTTTTTCTATCTAAGAATAGCACTTGTACGAAGAAAATAAGGTATTGGCGAAGAAAACCGTGTAACACGTACCGTAGATGGATCAAATTGAGAAGAGGAACTAAGAGTCAAATTTGAGTATTGTGTGTGTTTACAAAAAACAAAATTCTATTTTTCTTCTTTTTTTGGTCCATTTATGAAGTGAGGGAAAACAAAAATAATAATCAAGAACGGAACAAAAGTCGAAGCAACCGAAATTTTTTTTTTAAATAATCACGAAAATACCACATTCTTATACTCTGTACCAAAGGTACATAGAGTAAATTAACTTTGTGCAAAAGTATGTAACAGGGAGAAGGAATCATTTCCGACCATATAAAGTATATCTATTCTTGATAAGCATCAACAGCCGAGTCGATATAGCCATGTCCGTCTGTTTGTCCGTCCGTCCGTATGATCAAACAGATCTCAGAGATGGTAAGAGATAGAGGATTGACATGTATGGGACAAATGCTTCTTATACTTGCAGGCAGATCGTTTATGTTCAATTTTTGCCATGCCCCCTCCCGCCACCGCAATTTGGAAAAAACGTTCCATCTTCTACAGTTTTGTAGATAGATGATTTGTAACTTCTAGATATAGTTAATCGTAGTATAAGTTTGCATTGGCCTCTTGTTTTTGACTAAATATTTTAGGAGGGTACAAAATGGGCTTACAACTAAGACAATATTTGAATGACAATTATAAAACTTATGCTTGTCTTATATTTTCAGAAACAATCCATCAAATTCTTACTGTCACACACTGCGAAAGAAAACATTTTCAAAAATCATACACATTACCAATCTCCAACTACTATTACCAAGGAACAAACAAGATGACACATTTTGAAAACAATGAACAATCAGAATGTGGAAAAAATAGTTTTTATCGTTTTGCTTTAAAAGATATATCATCACGCCGTTCCCTTAATAAAGTTTTACTTTGGAGTCAAAACTGTAAAGCTACTAGCAACGTGGGGCCATTAGTGAATTGCAATATAAAGCCATTATATAAATCCATTGAACTCAAGCAACGAAAGATTAAAAAGTCTGATCACTCACAGACCTCTAGTTTAAATAGCACTATAGCTAATAGAGAAAACATAAAAAAACGACTTGAGCAGTTGAAAAAAAATTCCAGAATATTGCTTTTAAAAAATATACAGCACAAAAGTCAAAAGGAGCAGAAGGGGCGCAACGTACCAAAGTCATATGCGGAAATCTCTTCACATCTATTGAATCAAACAAGCTCAAACTCCTATGATAACTATTTAAAAAATAGAAAACCATTAACAGAGAAACCGTCCAAAGCTCAATTTTTTTCCAATTCCAAAAGTGGATGCCATCAGTCAATCTCTACAATCCCTGGGTTTGGGCGTTATGGACTTTTACAAATAACCAAATCAAACGGGAATGCAATTCATGAACACACATTTTCAATAATAGATTTGATCTTATCATTTTTAATGTGTAAAAAGCTACGAAAGGGTGAAAATAATTTTCTATCTGAAGAAAGCGTAAGAAAAAGTTTAATGCAAACCAAACAGAGTACATTAAAATTGCCATTTTGGTTGCGACCAAATCAGGTACAAAGGTATCCGTACACCTTTTTATTGGCTGTTCGTAAAAAATTAAAAACTGTCTTAAAAAACAGTTTAACTGGTGAATTGTTTGATGATAAACAGTATATTGTACAAAGTCAATTTAATCCTCCTTCAATGAACATGCAAAAAAATATGATTTTAAGAATTAAACCTTCAAATCAAGGGTTCGAAGATGATACTACTGCGTCAAGCTCTATTTTGGACGACCACTGTGATTGCCATACCTTAGTTTTTAACAATAAGGTGGAAGACCCAAACTCACTGGATTCAATTAAGCAATTAAAACTATATGACATAGAAACAGAAAGAAAGAGTTACTTTTGCAAAGGCGACTCCTCTGCTCATCAAAAAAGCAATAAGCGTCAACTAATCAATAAAAAGCATAAATCACAAATTATTCTATCGAATCTTCTTACGGACTTCAACCAAAGCTTGCAAGAAGCAATTGATCTGAATAAAAAACTGAAATGCAAGGCAAGGAACAACTACGATAATAACGAAACTGCCCTTCATCGTAGCTATTTAAACCACAACAGTAAGTATTACAGACAAAAACTATATTTCAATGCAAATTTTTTACAAAAAAGCGGGATTAGGAATTTTTTTATTATATTATTTTGGGCTTTTGTTATCGCGTGAATGACGATGTGTGGGTGGTATCTAGATAAAAGATTATGTTATGCTATATTTAATTTAATAATTATATGGGTTTTAGCAACCTGTTTTTGTCAAAGTTTTGCATTTTGCTAACTCGAGGTCAGTGAAGAGTGACAATTTAATGTGTTCAACAAAATTCAACAAAGATTAATTACAACATTTTTGAATAGCAAATGCATGTTCACATTTCAAAAAACCACTCCAACCATATGAGATGGAAAAAAAACGTATTGAGAATTTCTAAGTGTTAACTTCGCAGCATAAAATTCTGCTATAGTTTTTTGAACGTGTTTTTTCTGCTTACTAATTTGCTGTAACTATTTTCTGTTGCTTATGGACTCTGCAAGGTGGCATGGCAATCTGCCCAATGATCCTCCTGAGCAAAGCCACGAGTTTTTTGTAAAAACCCAGGGCCTTTGTGTCGGTTGGTTTTAATAGGGAAACCATTCCATTTGCTATTCCAAAATGTTGTAATCAGAGAATCAAACCGAAACAAATATCGGTTCCGGTTCTGGTATATACCAGAAACTAACGTTTCGGTAAAAGGTTCTGTTTTGGTTCTGATACTGTTTCGGTATTCGGTTCCGGTTCCAGTACCGCGATTTTATTTCGAACCGGTACCGGTATGGTCCGGAACTGATAGAAATTTTAAAACTTATGTGCAAACAAGGGTAATACCTGCTTTAATGGGGTATTCTCCATGGCGAGCCTGTTTTATGGCCCTTATTAAAAAAAATCTTATTTGAAAACGCGGAGTTTTTCCCATTTTGTTTTTATACCCTGTTCCCATTAAAAATGGGAAAAAGGAGATCATGAAGTTGTGCAAATGTATGTAACAGGGAGAAGGAAGCATTTCCGAACCTATTAAGTATATATATTCTTGATCAGCATTAACAGCCGAGTCGATTTAGCCATGTCCGTCTGTCTGTCTGTCAGTATGAACGCGTCGATCTCAGAGACTGTAATTGATGGAGCCACAAGTTTTGGCATGTATGTAGGTGAATACTGTACCCACATCGAGTTTGTTTCAGATTTCGAAAATTCCTCCTCCTCCATCTTTAAACAGCGAATAACTGTCACTCTCTATGTATAAACGCGTTGATCTCACAGACTATAAGAAGTAGAGCCACAAATTTGCATGTATGTCGGTGTACACCGTACTCAGTTAAAGTTTGCTCCAGGTTTGGCAAATTCCTCCTCAATCTTCTTCCAACTGCGAAAAACAGTCAGAGCTACAATTTTTAACTTTGAACCTAGTGACTTAATATACATTCAGTTAGGCCCAACATCTATCTATTCTGTGTACCACAATGAGATCCTATTTATTGAAATAAATTTTAAAATAAATGGAATTCAAAGCTATAGGAACCACATTACTTGGGACAAAGTATTTTGCTGTCGGGGCACTCGACCGCAACACTCTTAATTGTTTTTTATGCGAGGGCTGTTCCAAAAGTTATCGGCCGTCAAAAAGGGTCTCCCAAAAAAAGGTTTAGTGCTGGCGGCCATGATTCCACGTCTCCAGATTGTCTGAAATGAAAAATAAAAATGGGGTTATAATCAGTACAGATTTAATTCTGGTCTAAACATCGAAAAAAATTTTTGGGGATTTTTTTTACAAAATGGCGAGCTTTAAAAAATGAAAAATCGATTTTTGGCCCTTTTTTTGTAGTTTAGTGTAAAAAAAAAATAGTAAAAATTATTTTCAAAATTATGATTGAGATTCAGACCAGACAATTTTGCGTCGATTTCAGTTTTTATCATCAAAATCGGTTCAGTGTAAGTGGAGAAATCATGGCCGCCAGTTCGAAAAAGTGGTTTCGAGATAAACGCGTTTAATATTTGAAGTATCTTTTTCAGGCAAAAAAAAATAAAATCAAAAAATGCAGTTTCAGAATGGTGACAATTCTGCGTCGATTGCATATTATTTCATCAAAATCGGTTTAGTAGAACTGGAGAAAAGTGCCTTGGCAGTCCGAAAAAATTGCTTTGTAAGTAACCAAAACTATTACATATATTACAGATATTAGTCGGCGATGTCAGCTGAATACAGCGGACCTTCCTCATCTTCAAAAAAGCTGTTTTCAGCAGCAACTCTCTTTCCTTTGCGTGCCATTCTGCCTTCTTCAGATGCGGCCGCAGCTCTAGTTTCTGAGCGATTTAGTCGGTAGTAGCATTGCGTAGGACAGCCTTCGATAATTATCGATTAAAAGTCAATTGATAATCGATATCGATCTGGGCGACAATATCTTACCATTCAAATTCAAGAACCAGCCGTTATATCACAGTTTTATTGACTGGAAATTTATTTACTCAAAAATTTCTCGTTTTAGCGTAAACATTGTTCGACTAAAAGGTTATCGGGCATGTTCTCAATTCCACTACTTTTTGAAAAGTAAATCGAACGCAATTCCGCTTCGGTTTGGTTTTTGTGTTCTCAATTTCGAATCAAATTTCTCTTTTTTTACTTTTCGCAATCCACTGGACCAAGCGGGAATGGCACTAGATTCACAAAAGAGAAACAACTAGATTCACAAAAGAGAAACCAAATTTCCAAGCGACGATCGAAAATGGAACAGTCGGAAATGAGAGAGGCTGACTTTTAGGTTTCACTTTTCGGTTTGGCAATACCAAACCCTGGACGCATTAAACAAAAAAATCTTTACAAATCAATTAAAGACTAGAATGCCAATTAAATTTCACTAATGATTTCTAAATTGATCACAAAATTAAGAAAAATTAACTTTATGTACATCTTGCAACTGTAAGAGTGAGTAATTTGGCGATTACTTTTCGTTCCACCGACTAACCAGCATTACTTTTCAAAACGAAAAGCTCTTTCTTTTTTGTGTTGCCAGAACATAAATCAATTCCACTTTCGAAAGGTTGGCGTGGAAGTGGATTTCAGAACATGCCTGTATATCTTCTAAATTATTTCGAATTTCAAAAATACCTATTGGGACGATATTCTCAAATATCCAGCTATAAACAAGTAAGAGTGTTGCGGTCGAGTCCCCGACAGCAAAATACCCTGTCCCAAGTAATGTGGTACCTATAGCTTTGAATTCCATTTATTTTAAAATGTATTTCAATAAATGGGCAGGCGCACTTATGTACATATCTTCGGTGTTTTTGTTTGGATCGCATTGTGGTACACAGAATAGATAGATGTTGGGCCCCACTGAAAATATATTAAGTCACTAGGTTCAAACTTAAAAATTGTAGCTCTGACAGTTTTTCGCGGTTAGAAAAAGATGGAGAAGGAATTTGCCAAACCTGGAGCAAACTTTATCTGGGTATGGTGTACTCCTACATACATGCCAAACTTTTTGGCTCTACCTCTTATAGTCTGTGAGATTTACGCGTTTATACAGATAAAAAGACCGATTTTCGCTGTTTAAAGATGGAGGAGGAGGAATTTTCCAAATCTGAAACAATCTCCATCTGGGTACGGTATACACCTACATACATGCAAAAATTTGTGGCTCTACCTCTTATAGTCTGTGAGATCTACTCGTTTATACAGATAAAAAGACAAATTTTCGCCTTTAAAGATGGAGGAGGAGGATTTTTCGAAATCTGAAACAAACTCGATGTGGGTACAGAACACCTACATACATGCAAAAATTTGTCGCTCTATCTGTTACAGTCTCTGAGATCGACGCGTTCCCACAGACAAACAGACGGACATGGCTAAATCGACGCGGCTGTTGATGCTGATCAAGAATATATATACTTTATGGGGTCGAAGGTGCTTCCTTCTCCCTGTTACATACATTTGCACAACTTCACGATCCCCTTTTTCGCGTTTTTAATGGGAACAGCGTATAAAAAGTGAGAAAAAAAATGTTTGTTCATGGAGAATACCCCCTGATTAAAATGAAATTTAATTAACAACGTTTAAATAACAACGTCGTCAAAAAGCTACAAAGAAGGTAAATTAATGATTATTTCTTAGAAGCATGATAGCGGTGGAAGTATGTCCGTCCATCTGAATTCTTAGCGGAAACATCAAGAATAGCTTTGATTTTCTGACCCCCATTTAAGTACATTATCTTTATTTTATAAACGTTATAAGCTCAGGAAAACCTTCATTGATGCCGTTAAACTGTTTTGTGATTATACTAAAGTATTTGTATTGTCCTGTTTCTTTTCATAGAAAATCATATAAAAATTGACTTCATCTCCACTTTCAGACTCAGAAAAAGTTGAGTTAGAGCTGCTTTCCTCATTTAGTTGCAATTGAACAGAAGTGGATAAAATTCTTGAAAATATACATATCAGTCGAAGCAGTTACACATGTACTTTTCTGTTCAGAGGTTAGCCTGACATTACAACGAGCGTCTATGAAAATGCCACATAGGAATGCATTATTTTCAAAGAGACTGGCCTCGCGTTTCAGTGAACAAAAGCTTTGCCAATCCAGAATCTTTTTTATTTGAATCTAAAAATTGAGCCAAATTGCGTAAAAATCCGCCAAATTTAGTGGTTACACTTAGAATTTTTTTTTTTCGTATTAAGACGTGTTGTGTGAGTTTCCGTTTGCGAGTCAGGCAGCGTAAACTGCAGGATGAAGTACCCCCGTGAGTGCAAGTGAATGTGCAAGTAAGCAGCGAGTGCGAAAAAGTGAAAAGTGGCTGCTAGAGAATGCATCGAGTGCAAAAAGCAGAAAGAGTCTGCCAGTGAATGCAGAAAGAGGCTGCCTGTGATAGTGACATTTATAAAAATAAAAAACTATGAAGAACAATGAATAAAAAATTTACTAAAGAGCGTAATATCATGAAAGTGAAAGTGTCGCCATATTTATCCGGTCCCGAAGGAAGGTCAAGTACGACGATATGGCCAGCGCGAATGAGTTCGCGAAGTTAAAGGCGGACAATGAGAAGATGCGTCGTCTCATCGCAACTCCTGCAGCAGCAAAAAGAACAGCACGGCAGCGCAGTGAAGCAGCAGTTGCAGCAACTGGGCCTCAAGGCCCAAATAAGGACGCTAGATGGCCATATGAGTCCCTAGCGGTGTCGGACGACGAGTACGACCAAGAGGATGAGGATGGTGAGTACCAGCTGGACCAGCCCAAACGGAACAGCAGCATCCGAATTTTTAACTTACTTGAAGAAAATTAAGTTTTTTTTTGTTAAAAAAAGAACTTACCAAATAGCTCACATTCAAAACATTAATAAACGAGAAAGGCAAGGCTAACTTCGTCCGTGCCGAAGTTTTTATACACTTGAAATCGCTTGTCTCAACGGTTAGCGACTTCGACCAAACTTCGCGGATCAGCTTAAAAACATTTAATATTACTTAGGACCTTGATTGAGAGCGGTAATATTGAGAAAAAAACAGTTTTTCTCATTAAAACCCATTTTTCGACCGATCATTTGTATGGCAGCTACAAGAAGTAGTCATCCGATCCGGTCGGTTCCGACATATTAGCAGCGTGCAGACAAAAGAACACTCTTTAGCTCGCTAGCTTCAAAACTGAGGGACTAGTTCGCGTAGAAACAGACAGACGGACGGACAAACGGACGGCCAAATCGACTCAGCTCGTCACGCTGATCAAGAATATATATACTTTATGTGGTCGGAGATGATTCCTTCTATGCGTTGCAAACGTCTGGGCAAAAGTGTATTACACTTTTCAAGTGTATACAAATCACATGAAAAGGCTTAATCTAGTTAGCACTTCAAGGGTGTGTACCCTCCGAAGGCAAGTTCGAAAGGGTTTGTGAACAAGCTAAAATAATGAAATCGCTCGAATTTCTGTGGTATGGCGAAAATATTCGAGCGATTTGGCAAATCGCTAGTGAATTCTGTGGCACCCCTGATTGTTGAACATATGAACTAATTATGGTAATTTTTTGGCAATTTTGTCTGCAAGCAAAGTTACAGCCAGTTATATCCGAAAATAAAGATTAAAATTTATGAAAGGTAAACAAGATTCCCACCCCAAATGTTTATAGGAGTTTTAAAAAAGCAACTTGATATAGCATTGGCTTAACTAAATATTTTATGTAATGTAAAATAACATCATTCATGGAATGCTACGTTAACATTTGCGATTAGTAGTTTAACGAATAGTCTTCTTCTCCTTTATCTTTGGCGCTGCATGTAAATTACAACTGCTTAACGGTCTCCGCCGCTGCAATTAACACCCGCGAGTCGTTTCTGTTTCGTGCTAGCTGGCACCAAACCAAGATAGGCTATACCTTTTCGCTCCTGGTATTCCCATCTCAGTCTCTTGATGACTCTCGCCTTCCGTTTGTTCACATGATTTACTGGAGCACGCGCTGCTGTTTTATGCGTCGATGTTCATTTTCAAGAACATGTTATGACCCAGAAAGCTTTCGTAAAATTCCGACAGGCCTCTTACGCTCGGTGGAACTTAGACAAACTGAAATTTCCGTGCCTCAGGGTCGGAAAGGACGATAACAATGCGTTTGCTCCTCAAAATTGCTTTCATGACGGTTATGTTATTTTTAGCTAAATATTCCATGACATCCACGCGAGTATGAAAGTGGCGCCTGTTATTTAATTCAAACTCTTCAGCTGTTTTTAACAACGTATCGTTGTGAATGTTAAATAAATAACAATGTGTCAATGGAAACTGCAAAGTTTTGAGAAATGAAAATGACAAGAAATGAAGCCAGTGGAAATAGGTTATAAATTGAAATGCAAGCAAATCAGCGCAGTGTGACTGTTTCACATTTGGTGGTATTTTGATGAAGGGTAGTATTTTGGCGTTGAACAGTCACACTGTATTGTATAATGGGGTAACCCATCGGAATAAGTTGTCTATTTAGCTAGCGGACGATTTAATTTGTCTGAGTACTAAGCTTAAGTCTGGAAAACTTCTGGCGTTGATATTGGAAAGCATCGCCATTTTTATCCATTGATTTAACGAAATTCTTCATCAGTTTTATGGGCAACGGTGGAAAAAACCCCCTTTTTGGGTCAACTAAAGGGAGACTTTTGACATTTTTTTGCCCAGGCACAAGTGAATTACGAAGGGGCCACGACTTTTATATGAAGCAACAAAATTTCGTATATCCTAGTTGTAGTCCTAGGAGCAGGTCTAAGATCTTCAAACCTCCGTAAATTTGCCATTGGTGGTCATTGTGCTTAATATGCATTACAAGGTTTGTCACGCTTTAATAGCTCTATTTCATATGTACAGCGTGACTAATGGGCATCGAAGGTACACTATTTCCGTTATGTAATAAAACAGCTTTTAAAATTGCCTTTAGAGTTATCTATAAAGAGACTCCAATCGTGCTTGTTTTATGCGATGATTATAGCCTCCAATTATCCACTGAAATCCTTACAATATGCTAAGCTCTCATCACTTTCGAAATATTGCGTAAATTCTTTTTGTCTACTGCGTAAAGATGTAATGGTCGTTCCACTTTTTAAAAGGTCCCATTGCTGAAGTCTCGAGCTTAGAAGTTTAGCTTAGCTCTTTGGTAATTCTAAGTCCCTTACCAGATCATTCAAATCAGCTTGCATTAATTTATCTGGCTGTGCTGACGAACTAAGTTCTTCGTATTCTGAATTCAAAGAACTCAATCCGGCAACTTATAAAATTTTAAAACATTGAATGAAAATTACAAAAGCATAAGGCTCCTTTAGTAGTATCCAAGTAGAATTTTTATAATTCTGCCATAGTTCAACTATCCGCAAATGTAAACGTAGCATTCCATTAATGTTTTTATTTTTCATTACATTAAATATTTAGTTAAGCCAATGCTATATCAAGTTGCCTTTTGAAAACTCCTATAAACATTTGGAGTGGGAATCTAGTTTGCCTCCCATAAATTTTAATCTTTATTTTCGGATATAACAGGCTGTAACTTTGCCTGCGGTTCTGACAAAATTGCCAATAGAATGGCTTGTAGCAAATGGTTTAGTTTGACAAAATTGCTATAAATAAGAGGAAGAGAGAGAGAGTGTTTCAACTGTGCGGACGTGTTTGTGTCGGGCTCCAGTTTGTGAAGATCAAAAAAGTCACCTGCAACAAAACAAATCATCAGCTGTTGACACCACATTGGGGGGGGGTGCTTACCAAGACGTTCATGCTGTCAGCGGATCGTTGAAGCCGCAGCTTGGGTAAACATTTCATCACTTAATTTTGTCCGCAATTAAAATCGTTTTGTTTTTAGGGAAAAAAAAAAAATAAAGAAAGGAAAAAAAAAAAAGAGTGTGTTTAATTGAGACACACACAACAAACACAGGAGGCAAGAAACTTAAGAGATCTAGAGGTGGCACACATCAGCTGTTCGCTAAATCGATGAAAACTGCCATTCACACCTATTTATCGATAAGAAGCAGCCGCCGATAAATCTCTTTTTCAAACGAGTTATTATATTTTATGTTCTTTGTCTATTTGTATTACGCTAACAATTCGTTACCTCACTCTTTTGTACCAACAATGTCTAAACTAGCACGAAGTCCGCCCCAACACTCCTACCAGCCATCACCAAAGCAATATAAGTCTGGCGAATTAGCGATTGAGCCGACGATGGGAGACTTATTTAAAGCCATTAATGCAAGCAAAGCAGAAGCTGCCCAAAACTGATCTTCAATGTATGAGCGTACACTTTGCATCCCAGATAGAAGAACTTAGGGTCGAAAATACACTATTAAAAGAGCAGTTGGCAAAATTAGAGTCGGAGAAGGATTTTTCGAACAAGGATATAGTGCGAATGGTGGACGCGAGCAAGGAAAAAAACGTCATTATAAATGGTCTAGCTACTCAAGGATCCCCCAAAACTGAGGTGAAGAAACTTTTCGAGGAAAAACTTCAATTAGAAAATGCTGAGATAAAGGATGTAAGGATCATAAAAAGCAGAAGTGGAAAAGAAATGGTTATAGCTACGCTCGAGTCTAAGGAGGTGGTCGCTAAGCTATTCAAAAATGCAAAAAAATTAGCAGGTACGCGAATATATATCGAGAAGGATCTAAGTGAAGCCAGACAGATGGATAAAAAAGTTCTGCTACAGCTTCGGCGAAACCTATCGTCTCTAAATCCCGCACAAAAATGCATTGTCAAAAACGATAGTTTGTGGATGCAAAACAAATGGTTTCGGTTCGATAGAAATAAAATATTGAGAGCTGGAGATATAACCGCCGAAGCTGCCATTAGAGACTTCTGGGGAGAACGTGCCAAAGATATCACCACTGATTTCAAAAAACTCAAAGACTCCCTAAATACAAAAAACTAGATATCGTCAATGAAATAAGCAGGGTCCCAATTAACACGGTTAATTTGAATTTGGATATAATAGCGTATAACATACACGGACTTCATAGCAAACTATTACATAGATCGTTTTTTAACTACCTGAGCACAGCAGATATTATCATACTAACAGAAACACATGTTGAGGAAGGCAACACCGCTAAATATGATCACTTATTTAAGGAGTTTCATTTAAATTGGATACCGGCAAAGAGAAAATACAAATATGGCAGGGCTATTGGCGGAATTCTTTGCGGAGTAAAAAAAACACTAATTGATAAAGGGATTGAACATTCGTTTGAAAATGAAATGGATATAAATATTATAAATATTAAAACTACCCACTTGCAGTTCTCAATTTTTCCGCTCTACATACGCGGCTCAAACTGGCGAGAAGAATTTGAAGTAATCAAGGACTTCTTCACACAGTCATCAACATGCTGCTCTATAATAATGGGCGACCTAAACGTTCGCATTGGAAATGAGCACCAAGAGCTAGACGAATTGACCCTAGCACATTTTACATCTGGCTGCAGAAATAGGTCGTCGAAGGATGAGGTGATCAACGCAAATGGTCGAGACTTTATGAGCTTTTGTGACGACTATGGTCTCATTGTTTTGAATGGTCGAACACTGGGGGATGAAGTGGGCAATTTTACTTACATATCCAGCCAAGGAAACTCCGTAAATGATATTTGCGCAGTCTCACAAGACTTGGTCGAACACATTGCAAAACTGCAAGTGGATGACGCCATCTGGTCAGATCACATTCCAGTCAGACTGACAATGAATCTGACTAGCACCAAGCAATCAAAACTTGATATGAAACTGCTGCCAAAACTATACTGGAATGAATCCATAAAACCTAAGTATATATCTCTCTTGACCAAAAATCTCGAAAAAATTAAGCAATCACCGGAAACTCAATTACTTGATCTTACCTCAGCCATTAAATCATCATGTGTTACAAAGAAGGCTGATAGTACTTTCCTTCCCAAAAATAAATGGTTTGATCAAAAGTGTATGCGTGAGAGAACAGCTACTTTTAATGCTCTTAAAACTTATAAACGCACGGGTTCTCTCTCTGACAAAAAATATTATATAGATAAAAAAAGGAATATAACAAACTGTGCTTTTTAAAAAAAAGAGAATATCTTGATTCTTTTGCACAATCTCTAGCAAAAGTAAGAAATACGAAGGATTGGTGGAACATGGTGAAGACGCTGAAAAACGGAAAAATGCATGTTGGGAATAGCATAACAGAAAATGTCTTTAAGGTGCATTTCAGTGAGTTATTAAACCCCCAGAGAACAGCATTAAGCATTCTATATGCACCGAATTGGAGTGCAGATAGTAGCCTAGACGGGCCCATCACATTAATGGATATACGATCAATGCTCGCAAAGACCAAAAATAATAAAGCGCCAGGAGAGGATCGAATACCCTATGAATTTTACTCAAATGCCTCTGACGAATTCTTGCAAGAGCTTGTTAAAGTTTACAACGACTTACTCACAAATACAAATTGTGATGACTCGTTTAAGAGAAGCATAGTATTTCCTATCCATAAGAAAGGCGACTTAAATAACCCGAAAAATTATAGAGGTATATCCTTTATGAACTGTTGTGCGAAAATTCTTATGGGTATAATCAACGAAAGGCTGACAGAATGGACCAAGATAAATAACAAAATAAATGAGTTCCAGGCCGGATTTCGACAAAACTACTCCACAACTGACAATATATACAACCTGAATGCAATAGTTAAGCTAAAATGGGCAGAAAACAAAAAAGTTTACGCATTTTTTGTGGACTTCCGGGCTGCATTCGATAAAGTACCGAGAGATCTTTTGATCTACAAGCTACACCAACTAGGTGTGTCCACAAAAATTGTAAATTTTATTGAGGCTGTATACAAGGATACAGTGGCAGCGGTGTGGTCCGGAGAGAATCTGTCTCAAGACTTTTGTACGAGCAGCGGAGTTAAACAGGGATGCCTTCTATCTCCCTGCTGTTCGCGTTATATTTGAATGACTTACACGAGGAGCTGGAAGATGGCCTGTGGATAGATGATATTAACATACGGCTGCTTCTATATGCCGATGATATAGTCATGTTGGCGGATAATGTCACCACACTTCAAAGGATGATAGTAAAACTTGAATGTTATTGCGAAACGTGGGGAATGGAGGTGAATCTTGAGAAGTCTCAAATTATGATTTTTAAAAAAAGTGGAAGACGCGCAGCGAATGAAACCTGGTTATATAGGGGTACGGAATTGGAAGTGGCTTGCCAGTATAAATACTTGGGTGTTACTTTAAGACCAGGAATGTCTTTTAAAAAACACGTCGTTAACAGGAATGGAGAGGCAAAAAGGAGCTTAAATATAACGTGGAACTCTTTTACTGGGAGATCAGACATATCCCTTACCGATAAGTGGAACCTATTCCGAGCAGCATGCAGATCGGTACAAGCGTATGGAGCACAGGTATGGGGTTACTCCTGCTTTGAGGAAGTTGATAGTCTCCATAGATACTTCATAAAGAGGGTTCTTCAATTACCAACGCAAACACCGAATTACGTTCTTGCAATTGAAACGGGACTCGAGGATGGGCACTTTTATACTTTAAATTTGCACTTAAAGTATATAACACGAGCATTGTTTGATTATGGAAGTCAACGGTTACCGCACATTCTATCAAGGAAAATTCTTGAAAAAAATATAGATTGGAGCAAAGAGCTCAATGATAAATTACAGGCTTTTGAGTTAAACTTGTGCAATGAATCTGACACGTACCTTGATTGGTGTAATAAGCTTGACGACCTATTTATTAAACTTAAACTACAAAGTATTCAGAGATACTACTCAAATGCAAAAATAAGCCAGTCAAGATTTTATAAAGAACTGAATCTTCACGTCGCAGCCAGATACTGCAATGATAATTTTTCCCGTAGGCAGATAACATGGATCATCAAGGCAAGGGCCGATATGTTATGGCTAAACGCAAATCGAAGGAATGTACTCGGGCTCGATAAAAGGTGCAGCCTGTGTAATATGCAAGAGGAGGAAGACATTAAACATACGTTAGGGAGATGTCCAGTGCTCGGGGAGTTTAGACAAAGATTTTTTGGAGCGAAATATATGAGTGATGCAGAATTAATTGGAGTCTTAAATGGAGAAAGAGGATGGGTGACCTTAAGCTTATTTGTAGAGAATATTATGATGTATCGTAAAATGTTAATAAATGAATTCAATGTTTAATGTTAATTAATGCAGCAATTATAGTCCCAATCAATGTATTTTAATTTTAAATTTAAAACTATTGTCAATATCAGCTAATGTAAATTTTTTGTTTATTTATTTTGTTTTTCCTATGAGTGGTCCTCTAACGCACCATTGCCGGTGAACGATTTGATATCTCGGGACGACCGGGGAAGTCAAGTGTAGTAACCGGAAATGGAGTATTGGGGACTATTCAAAGGAAATATGGGCTGACGGCTTTAAATGCCATGCCCAGAAGCACATGATTATTTACTTATTTTAAGGATATTAATAACTTATATTCATATTTGTTGTCACGTTTTACAAAATAATAAATAATACTACTACTACTACTACTAATACTATAAATAAAGTAAAATATGACTTTGAAGGCCAATTTCGACACAATTGGCAATAGTTATATGGCGTGTTTGATTTTTCTCAGTTGCATTGATATGTGTAGTACACATTGTGTACTATACTAGAAGCTTCCTTAAAATAGCAATTATTGCTTAGTGTTGCCTACAAAAATTCTAGAACGGCAAAATTCTTGAAAACGGAAACTAAGATATGGCTTTGACATACCATCTCGTAACCAGCATGAGAAGGCACGCAGGAATTAGTTAAAGATGTTCGGGATACTTTTCACTGTAGAACCGTGTTATACTCCAAATAAAGTCCTGTATAAAAACAGGAAAATCAAACGTGTAGATACACTTATATACCAAATATAAGAAAAGTTCTTAGAAAGCAACAACTATAGCCCAAATCCATTGATCGGAAATGCTGTGGCTCAGAGAAGGCTGCCGGCCAACTACTCTGTCCACCATCTGACGATAAACAATATAGAACATTTGAAAGAATTAGGAATTATCCACGATTCAAGGGCAATCTCATTTTCTATGTACCATAGAAATCGATTGTCCCTAGATCCGAATGAGTTAGTGTATAATCAGTAAACTTTTGACCCCCTAGATTGGCTCAACTTCCCCGTCTCTTCCTTCCCCTGTAAATACCGCCCATATTCTCTTTTCATTTTAGCTCTTGTATATTTTCTCTTTTCAGTAATTAGTTATAAACCACAAAAATCCTTATTATAATGCAGGTTTTTACCCGGATTGTGGGTTTTAATGTAACGTAATCTTACATTTTAAATCTAAATTTATTTTCATTTAGAAACATAAATTAATCCTCTTTTATTTCCAGATATATCCTAAGTATTTCACCCTTATTGGGTTCGCCCAAGGCTGAACCATCATTTAGGTATATCTATAAGTTTTTTCCAGACAATACAAAGCTAACAAAAACTCAGGACCAAAAACGTACCGGTTCAACGTTTAGGTTCTTTTCGGTCTTTTCGGTTTTAAAAATATCAGTTCTCGAATTCCGGTATACAAAAAATTAAGGAAATCGGTTTCGGTTCTGAGTTTCAATTGGTTCTATTCAGTATACGATTCCGGTTCCGGTTTGATTCCCTTGTTGTAATTAATCTCTGTTGATTTGTGTTGATTTTATTAAATTGGAACTCTCCACTGACCTCGAGCCAGCCAAGTCGCTAAAAACCCATATAAATATGAAAAATAGGGGAAAGCTAACTTCGGCTCGACCGACGTATATATACCCTTGGAGAATGATATATGCCTGCCAGTTTCAATATCAATCAATATATTCATAACTGAAATGTGTAAATTGTAAAAAAATAAGTTTTTCTTACTAGAACTACTCTTTCGGACTTTCGTTCCTATGGCAGCTATAGCTATATGCTATAGTCATCCGATTTGGATCAAACTTGGCGAAATTATGTGGTAGAATGTAGCATTGACCAGTAACCAGTTTGGATGCGATAGCATTGAAAACAAAAAAGTTTTTCTCACTAAGACTTTTTTTCTAAACTATCTTTTGTATGGCAGTTATACTCTACAGTTGTCAGATTTCGACCAATCTTGGTGAAATTATGTAAAATCATTGATAACTTATAAATACGAAGGTTTGGAGCATACCTGTTAAGTTGCCATTAGAATTACTAATCAATTAAATTATTTTTGGAAAATAGTCGTAGTGATTATATAGTTGTCTGGTGAAAAATTTATGATTATTTAATGATTACGATTAAAAATAATCAAAAATAATGGAAAATTACCATAAATTATTAAAAATAATTGAAAATAATGGAAAATAATTGAAAATAATCGTTTCCATTATTTTCCATTATTTTCAATTATTTTCCATTATTTCCATTATTTTCCATTATTCCATTATTTTCCATTATTTCCATTATTTTCCATTATTCCATTATTTTCCATTATTCCATTATTTTCCATTATTTCCATTATTTTCCATTATTTCGACTATTTGAGACTATTTTGAGAGAAACAAATTATTTTCAACATCACATTTAATAACAACAATGTTTCTGTACGAGATTGGCTTACAAAATATTATCAAGAACGTATTAAATATTACATGTTTTCACATAAAATTAAACACAAACATTAAACATATTCAGTAGGGGGTCGATTTGTATGGGCCGAAAAAAACGTACCAGGCGTATAGCAAAAACGAAATCTACGGTCAATTCTAAGAAAATTTCACCAAGAAACCAAGGGTCTAAAATGAATTCCTAGTCCGCGCAAATCGACTTCAAATATTTATGTTACTTTTTCCCAAAAATCAAGTTAGAAAGTCGCTGAACACCTACTATAACATGTTCTGTATACCCCAGAGCTTGCATTTATCTGAAAAATTTCATATAGAAGCCACACAAAGTGATACAGGTGTCAAAAGTGAGCCCAGTGCTGCCCATCAACGTTGAAGCGGTGCTACCCATCAAAATTTTTTTGTTTTACGTATAACTCCGCTATCGATCATCCGATCTTCATAGTTTCTTTGGCGAATCGATAAATAATCATGATTATAAAATATCTCTAGAGGGTACAAACCATCTATCTCCAAAACTGTGGGAGATATGAGGTTTTTTCTAAGTTGCGGGGGCGGAAGGGGGCGTGGCAACCTGTGACATAAAAATTTGTTTGCCGACAACTACAAGAAGTATTTGTCCCATACAAGTCAAACCTCTATCTCTTACCATGTCAGAGATCTGTACTTTTGCAGGTATTTGGACAGACAGACGGACATGACTATCTCTGGTATTACATTTTTTTAGCTTGGGACTTTTCGACCTAACAAAAAGATGGATTTCCGGTAGATACTAGCAAAACAAATCGTTTGCACTAAAATACCTGCAGAAATCAGCAGGATTTTGTTTGGAAACTAAATATAATAACAATTGCTCTAAAATATGGAATCAAAGGGAGATTTGGTTATTCTCACTGAGGAAATAGCCCACAGTGATTAAGCCATTGAATGAATGTGAAAACATTGATCCCCCGAATAACCGATTGACGGAATGCTAAGCAGCTACTTGACAGTCCTGGCAAAAGACATCTCAAGCAGAAATATTTTCCTACTAGCTACCAAATTATCTGCAACACTAGAGAAGCAATGTGTAGAAAGGATAACCCGGCTCGGTTCCACCTGAGAACTTGATTTGCTTTTCTTTGTACCATCTTTCAACGATTAACTGAATCAATTTGATTCTCCATAGTTGCTCGTTGTCAACCCCAATGACTCATTAATTATATAATCTTCTTCAGTGACAAATTGGATCGTTGTTATCAGTTATAAAAACTAAAATAGTGCATTCTAAATAAAATTCACCAATAAATTTAATTTGTTGCTGTCAGGGACATCTTTTGATCAAAAAAGTAGGCAGCTATCTCGGCCGGTAAAGTTACCTTTTCGTAAAGAAGCTTTGGCGAAAAGTCATATGCTAAAAAAAAAATAATACAGGTCCGTCTGTTACTAGGTTTATGCTATGAATTTCACGATTTCTTCAATTTGCAAAATCAAATTTGTTTCTGTAAATTTACAAAATGGCCAGCACATATGCGAATACAAAAGATCTGACAACACCAACTTAACGTAAAGTTGACTGCGCCACGGCATTTTATGAATTGAAGTCGAATTCATAGTTAACTTTCGTGTGTAATCGAATTCATAAAATGGTGTTTATGCATGCACTTTCGGAGGCATTTCATGAAACGATTTTGCAAAATGAGCATAGCATAAACGTAGTATGTAAATATGTCCATAAAGCTGTAAAAGTACAGATCTCTGACACGGTAAGAGATAGAGGTTTGACTTGTATGGGACAAATACTTCTTGTACTTGCCGGCAGACAAATTTTTATGTCACATGCTGCCACGCCCTATTCCGCCCCCGCAATTTCCCACAGTTTTACAGATAGATGGTTTGTACCTTCTAGAGATATTTTGTAATCATGATTATTTATCGATTCGCCAAAGGAACTATGAAGATCGGATGATCGATAGCCGAGTTATACGTAAAACAAAAAATTTTGATGGGTAGCACCGCTTCAACGTTGATGGGCAGCACTGGGCTCACTTCTTGACACCTTTATCACTTTGTGTGGCTTCTATATAAAATTTATCAGATAAATGCAAGCTCTGGGGTATACAGAACTTGTTATAGTCGGACTTCATCGACTTTCTAACTCGATTTTTGGGAAAATGTAACATAAATATTTGAAGTCGATTTGCGCGGACTAGGAATTCATTTTAGACCCATGGTTTCTTGGTGAAATTTTTCTTAGAATTGACCGAAGATTTCGTTTTTGCTATACGCTTGGTACGTTTTTTTCGGCCCATACAAATCGACCCCCCTACTGAATATGTTTAATGTTTGTGTTTAATTTTATGTGAAAACATGTAATATTTAATACGTTCTTGATAATATTTTGTAAGCCAATCTCGTACAGAAACATTGTTGTTAATAAATGTGATGTTGAAAATAATTTGTTTCTCTCAAAATAGTCTCAAATAGTCGAAATAATGGAAAATAATGGAAATAATGGAAAATAATGGAATAATGGAAAATAATGGAATAATGGAAAATAATGGAAATAATGGAAAATAATGGAAATAATGAAAAATAATTGAAAATAATGGAAAATAATGGAAACGATTATTTTCCATTATTTTCCATTATTTTCAATTATTTTTAATAATTTATGGTAATTTTCCATTATTTTTGATTATTTTTAATCGTAATCATTAAATTATTGTGTGAAACCGAAAATAATCGCAATTTAATCATTAATTTAACTTTTAAACAAAAATAATCTAATTAATAATGACTACAACTAATAATCATTATTTAACAGGTATGGTTTGGAGCAATAGCATTGAAAACAAAAAAGTTTTTCTCACTATACATAGTTTTTCGACCGATCGTTCCTAAGGCAGCTACATGCTATAGTCATACGATCCGGCCGGTTCCGACAAATGTGCAGCGTATTTGTACCAAAAGACAGCTTGCAAAGTTTGGTTAAGATAGTTTTCAAACTGACGGAGGAGATAGCATAGAAACAGACGGACGGAAAGACGGACATGGCTATATCAACTCAGTTCGTCATGCTGATCAAGAATATATATACTTTATGTGGTCGGAGATGCTTCCTTCTTTGCGTTAAAAACATCCGGACAATTTTAATATATCCTCTCCAAGGGTATAAGAGCGACCGTCAGACGGTCGCCTAAACATCAAATTACACTAGTTTACAGCCAAAAAGACCCATTTCTACTGAAAATTTTTTTTTAGTGTAGTTTGGAATGGTGATCTCAAAAATCAATTTCAAAAAATTTTTCAAGGCTCCGTTTTTGAAATTTAATTTTTTTTTATTTTTTGGTAGGGGCACTTACATTTTAAGCCATATCTCACTTTATAATTGTCAGATAGAGTCAAGCAAGATAAGAATCGAAAGATTATTTCGCTGCCGGTAATCGAGTAGAACATTGTTTTTAAATCGGTTCATTAGTTTGACTACAATATCCAAAAATATTTCGAAAAAATCGATTTTTTGCTCGAAAATTCATTTTTGGTCGCCTGGAAAAAATATAAAAAAAAATTCAAAAAAATTATTTTTATTTTTTCTACAAAAGAACCGCACTTCTACGAAGAAAAACAGATATCGATGATCAAAATCTGTGAACAAACACAGGAGCTGTAAGCAATTTAGTGCAAAAAAATGTGATATTTTCCTGAATATTTTAAAATAAATTTTCGTTTGCTTCGACTTTTGTTCCGTTTTTAATTTTTATTTTTGTTCTGGCTTTTCGTTCACTTCATAATTTGACCAAAAAACGAAGAAAAGTACAATGTTAATTTTTGAAAACACACAATATACTCAAATTTGACTGTTAGTTCCTCTACTCAATTTGATCCATCTACGGTACGTGTTACACGATTTTCCTCACCAATACCTTATTTGCTTCGTAAAAGTGCGATTCTTAAGTAGAAAAAATAAAAATAATTTTTTTGTACTTTTTTATATTTTTTCTAGTCGTTTAAAAATTAAATTTCTTGGATTCACGAGCAAAAAATCGATTTTTTTGAAATATTCTTGGTTGTTGAATTCAAACTACTGAACCGATTTAAAAACAATGCTCCACGCAATTATTGGCAGCTCCATTACCTTTCGATTTATTTCTTACTTGACTCTATCTGACAATTATGAACTGAGATATGGCTTAAAATGTAAAAAAAATTAATATTTCAAAAACGGAGCCATGAAAAAATTTTTGAAATCGATTTTTAAGATCACCATTCCAAACTATACTAAGAAAATTTTTCAGCTGAAATGGGTCATTTTTTTTTTTATTTTTGTAAACTAGTGTTATTAAGAACATTGGCCTTGTTCACCAGCATACATCAAACATCATCCATCAAAAAAAGTTAATTAGCTTATGTTAAGGGGTTGCATGGGTTTCATCGGGTAAAAAAGGCATAGTTTCAATAATATTTTTTCTATGTAAAAAATTTTATATTTAATTCAAACTTTTTTCTGTCTTATAGATACATATTTAAAGAATAATTTCTGAAATTAAAAAAAAAAAAAAATTTTAACTCCTCCATTGTGACGTCATTTCCGGTGAACCCTCGAAAAAAAAGGTGCGTCCGCGTTGTCAGCATAACTCCTGACAGGATCATCGAAAATGAAAAACCAAAAAATGTGTTTTAGTTAAGACCATAAACTCGTGCTTGAACGAAGGAAATAACAAAAAAGTAAAAATTGGAATTTTGGCAGACATTTTTCCAAAAGTATCTCGAACACCTGTGTAAAATTTCATCAAGATCGGTTAAGTAGTTTTCGAGAAAATTTGACAACCGACTTTTTCGAGGGGTCACCGGAAATGAAGTTACAATGGAGGAGTTTTAATTTTTTTTTTTAATTTCAGAAATTATTCTTTAAATATGTATCTATAAGACAGAAAAAAGTTTGAATTAAATAAATAATTTTTTACATTGAAAAAAAAATGATTGAAAATAGGCCTTTTTTTACCCGACGAAACCCATGTAACCCCTTAAACGCTTTGATAAAATTTTAAGGTAAGGTGAATGCCATCGTTTGATCACATCGTCAAAATCACAACAATAACTATCATAATTGTACTTGTATATCGTTATCGTTATCGAAGCTAGACGCGCTTAAAATTGGCTCCCAAAAGTTTAATTTAAAATTTTTTAAAAACATTGTTAAGGTTTGAACAAAACACTAATGCAATTTAATCTGCAATTGTAATTGTTTATTACAATACACACATTAATCAACAAAATTTTTGGCAGTAAAATCACTGTTTCGATTTAAGCTGCAATTAAAGCGGGCATCTAAATTAAAAACAAAAACAATATCATAGCAATAGCCAAATACACCCTACACACAAACGAAATCAAGTCACTCACACCAATAAAACCAAAGAGGCTCGTGAGGCTCATACACTGAAGTTTCCAAAGCTCGCTAAAATCATGAAGAACATAATCTGGCGATTCGAGGAGCAAGCAGAGTTTATATCTGCAAAGATATGAGGAGCCTATCCTATCTATGCTGCACAGTCGTCTGGATGAGATTAAGGCAATATGCAGAAGCTCTTTCAGCGTGTGGAACTGTGAGAGTCTGAGAAATCCGATGTACAGGCTCTACGTGAACAGGTGGACAGGCTAGAATTGAAAATTGAATTGCATGCAAATTCCAACCTAGCTGGCGAGTTGAGAGAGAGAGACTGCACGGCATTCCGACCCTTGAAGAGGAAAACTTGAGAAGCATCTTCAACGCATTGTTATTTGCCTTAGGAGTCTTTCCTGCTCCGAAAATTAAAGACATTTTTACGGTCAGGAGGGCGAATGCAAATGCACGTGAAGATAACACTGGTCGACCCTATCATCATAGTCAAGTTAGAGAACTCTCGCTACAAAACTTCGATATTGCGAGCCGCCAGCGTACACAGGCGAACAAAAAAACAACAACTATTCCTCTAGTTGTTAGGCTTAGAGCCATCTTCACCGTTATACATTAACGAACACCTATCATATACATTAACGAACACCTATCAAAGCAAAACTACGAAATTATTAAAGAGACCATGCGTATAAAAAATAGAACGCTTTTAGCTGCAGTTTCGTCTCATCGTGGTCTCGTACATGTCAAGCAATCAATTGGTGGGAACGTTATTTGCGTTGATCGCATGCAAAAGCTCAATTAGCTTGTCTCAACTGATGCTGGGAACTTGGCGAAAGATCTCTTTCACAAATAAAGAGCATGAGCATATAAATTTCATTTTAGTTACTAAAGTTTTAATCAAATCACTCTAAAAAAAATATGTTTCTATTTATTGCAATATGTGCTTTCTGTCTCTTGTTTTTTGTGAAAAGCCTGTGCATTTGATGCCTTTGACTGTTAAGTGAGTCAAATGCGGAACTTAGATAACACAGGCCAACAAAATGACCATCTTTGTGAGGTGCAGCCCTGTTCACTTAAAAATATGATAAGTTTATGTTTTCTGATTCCAAAACTGGTTTCGGTTTCACTCCATCAGCTCTTGCTTCCAAGATATAGCGGAAAAAACTAAAATCTTGAATTTTTGGCACTCTAGGATTTATGGAGGCCAAACTAGGCATAAATGTCTGAGTTTATGAGCTGATTGCGATAAAGTACATATCAATGCAAATATAAAAAATCATAGGGACTATATAAGTCCAGCGGAAAGTGTCTAATTTGGGCTTTAAAGAGAGACATTTTTCGATTTATAGCATTTTTATCAAAATATATCATCCCGTTTAAGGAAGCGCGGTAGTTGGATTAATATTTTCGCCATCTGAAATTTAAATAAGTTTATTTGGCAAAGATATGGCTTGTTTAAGACGAAAATACATGTTTAAATTTATGGGAGGAAAACTAGATTGATACTGTAAATCTGTATAGGAACTGTAAAGGGCTACTTGGTTCGGCATAAATTGTTATATGTTTACATGTAGATGATAAATTATATTTGGAAACAAGTAGCCTTTTCACAGTTCTTATAAAAATTTGAGTTACAAATCTAGTTTTCCTCCTATAAATTTAAACATGTAACTTCGTGTTTAAGAGGCTATAACTTTGCCAAATAAATTGATTTAATCGCCATAAAAATCACAAAATTAGATCATATGTTTGTCCATAGGCTCAGATGGCGGAAATATTAATTCAATAACTGCGCTAGCTTTAACGGGATGATCTATATTGCTAAAAATGCTATAAATCGAAAAATGTCTGATTTAAGAGGCCAATTTAGACACTTTCCGCTATACTAATACAGTGGCTATGATTTTTAAAATTTGCATTGATATGTACTTGATCGCATTTAGTTCATAAACTCAGATAATTATGCCTAGTGTGGCCTCCATAAATCCTAGAGTGTCAAAAAGTGGACTTTTTGGTTTTCCCGCGATATCTTGGAAACAAGAGCTGATTGAACAAAACCAATGATACAGTTTTGTTCAGTGAAGTCTATATTAACATATTCTGATAAAAATAGACCTGCACCAAAATCACTGTTGGGCTGTGTAATTTAAAGTCGAACAGTCTTGCCTTGGTAAGGACCCTCTGCAAACATAAAGCTGGCCTTCGGGTATGTCATATAAATGCGCAGTCTGGTTAAGAAAATAGAAGATTTTATATACATCTTTGTCAACTCTAAGGTTGACATCATATGTTTTTCTGAAACGTGTTTTGCTCCTGATTTAAGTGACACTTTTGTGACTTGCGAAGGCTATAATTTATTCCGTTCAGAGCGAATTGAATACGCAGGGGGAGTGGCTGCGTATATTAAAGATATGCTTAAATGTAAGACTATGTCTAAGCAGCCAAGTAATAGCCCAATAGAACACTTGTTCCTGGAAATCTTAGGTGTCCACAGAAAAATATTAATTGGATGCATCTATAGGCCACATAAAAACATAGAATATTCGCAATTAGTAGATTCATTATTCCTCAACTACACTGACATTATTCTGACCGGAGACTTAAACAGTAATATGCTGAAATCAAAACACCTATTACATATATGAAATGGAGGAGCTGGGCCTTAATGTAGTAATCGACATTCAACCCACTCATTTGTCCTGTACAACTAATACCTTACTTGACGTTTATCTTGTAAACAACATTCACAATATATTATAATATGATCAAATTTCAATCCCCACATTCTCAAAAAAAGACAGAAATTTCCATGATATATGTAGACTACGGTAGACTGGAAACTGAGTGCAATAAATGTGATTGAAATTTAATGTGGTCTATACCGACGGCTGAACTTCAATTAAGGCACATTTAAACTAACATAGACAGTCTCTATAACACGTTTGTACCGGTCAAACAGAAAGTTATTTGACCATCACTAAAGCCGTTGTTTAACGACCAAATAAAGGACGCCATCATAAAGCGTATCTTTGGAGTCTTTCTATTTCGTCGTAGGTCCTGAATCTCCACATCGGAGAGCCATAACCCATAATTGAACAGGCAGTGGCTTCAAAAATTCGGTATTTGACACTAAATGGCACGTGCTGTTTATCCAGGAGCGTATTCCATGTATTGTTGAGAGCTTTTGTTGAGAGCCAGCATGTGTGAGTTCAGCGACATGTTGAGGGACAGAGTAATTCCCAAATAAACTTCTGATTACTATAATCACAATTTTTGAGGTAATGAAAAATCAATTCCTTATTACGATTTTTAATAATCGTAATTGTAACGTGGAAGTATGATTATTTCAAAATTTAACTACATTTACAATTACTTAGATATTTGTAACTGTAAAGGGTGATTATTGAGTAATTCTGCTTAGTATGATGAATTTTTTATTTGTAGGTGAAAATTATGATTTTTTACAATCAAGTTTGGAAAACAGCAAATTTAATTGTTTGCTGATTAAGGTAACAAAACCCAAGCTAATAATATCAATCATATAATTGAATTATGGATATAAAGATAATCAATATTTGGAAGAATTCCCAAGAATTTGAATATTTTAATTTCTTTTCATTTAAACCTTAAATAACACTATGTCACAAAATTTGAAAAGTTTTTGTATCCCGCACTTTTAGCAATTGAGTCTAATGTAAAATTTCACGCTGAATTCAAATCTGCTCTCAGATATGTCAAAAGTAGAACGGTTCTTGAGATATATTCAATTTTAGTGTTTTGAAAAAAGGTAGGTCTACTTAAATGCCATTTTCTCTGATTTTAGTCCACCGATATGTATAAACTGTAACAAAAATAAAAGATAATAAAATTATTTCTTAAAAAAACGACAGTTGTTGTAAATCCAACCATAAATGACGAAGTTATGGCACTTCAAAGTTGGATTTTTAAAAAATTTTTGATAATTTTTAATTTTTGGCTGACTTTTATTGAGTTTTTTTCAATCTTACCATTAAAATTGCTGAGGTCTCAGATATTGACAAGATTGGGTAATCTTTAACGAGCATTTTTTGCCCTTGGTCATCAAAATCGGATGAAAAATAAACGCTATATTCACAATTAAGTAAACATACCTCTGTTTGAGAGTATTTTTTTGCTGGTTTTTTCAGTATAAAAATCACATCTTAGCAAGCCAAATAAGAATAAACGTTGATCATTAGGAGTTTGTATTGCAGTTCAAGGTTGGATAAAAGTACTCAAATGATGTAGACCGCTTTTGTTTTTTGTGCAGACTGTGTGTTTCTCGCAACAAGAACCAGCAATAGCCTTCCATCATTGCCGGATCCCACTTGTCTTGGTAGCGAAACTCCATCTGCTGCATTTGCTGATGGAAGCGTTCGCCATGCTCGTCGCTTTCGTCGCCTAGGTTGTCCGGGAAAAATCCAAATGGGAGTGCAAAAAGTGAATTTTTAAGTACATATTTACACCTTTAAAATTTTTTTTTAGTTTTCCAATAAATCATCAACAATTTCATTATAGTCCTCACTTCTTTTGCTTCCCAGAAAACTAGACACTACTGCGCAAAATGATTCCCATGCTTTTGCCTCGTCTGCTGATAGTGCCGAGTAAAATTCTCTGCCTCGCCAATGCTCAACGTTTATTCTTATTTGGCTTGCTAAGATGTGATTTTTATACTGAAAAAACTAGCAAAAAAATACTCTCAAACAGAGGTATGTTTACTTAATTGTGAATATAGCGTTTATTTTTCATCCGATTTTGATGACCAAGGGCAAAAAATGCTCGTTAAAGATTACCCAATCCTGTCAATATCTGAGACCTCAGCAATTTTAATGGTAAGATTGAAAAAAACTCAATAAAAGTCAGCAAAAAATTAAAAATTATCAAAAATTTTTCAAAAATCCAACTTTGAAGTGCCATAACTTCGTCATTTATGGTTGGATTTACAACAACTGTTGTTTTTTTAAGAAATAATTTTACTATCTTTTATTTTTGTTACAGTTTATACATATCGGTGGACTAAAATCAGAGAAAATGGCATTTTAGTAGACCTACCTTTTTTCAAAACACTAAAATTAAAAATTTCGCGATATCTCAAAAACCGTTCTACTTTTGACATATCTGAGAGCAGATTTGAATTCAGCGTGGAATTTTACATAAGGATCAACTATTTAGAAGCCGGGTTCAAAAAATTGTTGCATAGTGTAATCATTGAATTTTGTAAACTCTATATTTCACCTATCAACTCGTTTACTTTAAGTCAAGAATCACCCTAATGTTCTCTCATTTGCCTTTGCTAACAGTAATTGGTCTGTCTTCCTTTATATTTGTTACTAGCTAGCTGTGTCTAGCATACACGCTGAATTATTAAACCATGAGTTACAAGAAAACCATAGAACAGAACGGTAGTGTCTGATTGCGTTGGGAAGAATATTTTCTAGCGTGGTTTCGTCAAGCTTCACCCCCACCACTTTGATCTCATGCAGGTTAGGTAGTGGGGCAGTGAAGTTTAAATATCGCGCAATCTTTTGAAAAGCTGTTCTTTGATAGCTTTATTTGGAGAAATTTGGATCATTGGATTAAGGATTGATCGTTTATTGCCCTTAAATCGCCCTGCGACCCCCCGCTGTCGCATTGCAGAGCTTCTTCAAACCCCACATCGAACATAGTGCATCACCCCGCGACCCCTCGCTGTCGAGCAGGTGAAGTTATGAAGTAATTTGGCAAATTTGGTCGAATTTCGCAGTTCATCTTGCCAAAGTCTTCTTTTCGTCACGTCTTGTTCTTACACACACACACTCATATACCTCGTCTCTTTGCCTTTGGCATATCGATATTTATCGATATATTGATCGACTTGCTGAAAACGCTGCATCGCATTTACGGCATAGGAGAAAAAAATGGTGGTTCAGAACTTCTAGTCATAGATCTTCTGGACCTAATGGGGACGTATGTGGTCAGGTAAAGCTTCTGATCGGCGAACCCAGTGTGATCCTGGCTTACTACGTCCCAAGTCGACTCACACCTCCTCGTGGTGACCACCGGAAGCAGTGGCAATGCACCCCCGGACCCCCCCTTGATGACGACTCACGCAAACGTTTTAAGGACCACGATTTGAGAATATGCACCTGGAATGTCCGCACCCTCAACGGAGATGGTGATGATATTTCCTTGGTGAATGTCCTCAAGGAATATTCATCGGACGTTACCGCACTCCAGGAAATGCGATGGACTGGATATGGAAGCAAGATAATAGCGCTACCACAGGATGAGACAGGAAATAAAACACCCCCCTGGAAGATCTACTACAGCGGTCATGCTACCAAGCACGAGTTTGGGTGCGGCTTTGCAGTGAGTGATAAACTGCGCCACTCTGTCATCAGCTTTACACCAGTTGACGAGCGGCTTGCCGCGCTCAGACTTAAGGCAAAATATTTTAATATTAGTGTTATCTGTGCTCACGCGCCAACAAAAGACAAGAAAGACCAGATAAAAGACGAATTCTATGAGCGCCTTGAACAACTATATGAGCGCTGCCCCGACCACGACATAAAGATCGTGCTAGGCGATTTTAACGCGAAAATCGGGAGAGAAGGAGTTTTTGGTTCGACAGTCGGACGCTTTAGCCTTCATGAAACAACCTCTGGTTACGGAGAGAGGCTAATAGACTTCGCTGCGGGCCGGAACATGGTCGTAAGTAGTACCAGATTTGAACACCTCGACATCCATAAGGCGACCTGGAAGTCCCCTGATCAACGAACTCGAAACCAGATTGATCACGTTGTGATCGACGGAAGGCATTCATCAAGTGTACTAGATGTGCGCGCGATTCGAGGAGCCAATATTGACTCGGATCATTGCCTTGTTGCAGCCAAGGTACGCACACGGCTCAGTGTGGCGCATGCCGCACGCACTGGCACACGTCGAAAGCTAAACGTCGAGAAGCTGCAATCACAAGGGACCTCCGAAGCCTACAAAGCTAAACTCGCCCAACTGCTCAAGGAATCCTCCCCATTCCCTTCCGATATAGGTGAACAATGGAATCGAATATCACACTCCATGAGAGCGGCTGCCGAGGAGGTACTCGGGTACTCCGAGTCCCCTCTAAGGCGGTCTTGGTACGATGAGGAGTGCCGACGCGCTACTGCAGAGAAAAACGAGGTCTACAAGACATTTTTGCAGACGAAAGCGGATGCTGATAAAATTGTTTACCAGAAGAAAAAGAAAAAGGAGAAGCGCCTATTTAGAAGAAAAAAGAATGAGCAGGAAAGGCGCTTGCGCGAGGAAGTCGAGATGTTATTCGGCACGAGTGAGACTCGAAAATTTTACCAAAAGATTAAGCAATTAACAGAAGGCTTCAAGCCCAGAGTCGCACAATGCAAAGACGAACAGGGGAATCTAGTCACAGATCCGCAAGTGGCGCTTAACAAATGGAGAAGTTACTTCTCCAACCTACTGGGAGGCGATGACGAACAGGATGCCGCCACTAGAGAAGTAACGATGCCACCAATCGACAACATAGAGATAGACCCGCCGACCCAGCAGGAAGTCTGTTTAGCCATACGAAGGCTAAAGAACAACAAATCACCAGGCGCTGATGAGCTGCCCGCTGAATTGTTCAAGGCTGGAGGCGATGAATTGGTAAGGTGCATGCACCAACTTCTGTGCCGTATATGGGTTGACGAAAGCATGCCCGACGATTGGAATCTAAGCGTTCTCTGCCCAATCTTTAAAAAAGGAGACCTGTAGTTTGCGCCAACTACCGCGGGATCAGTCTCCTCCCCATCGCATACAAGGTTCTGTCCCGCATTATTTGTGAGCGTCTAAAGCCGTTAATTGATACACTGATTGGACCTTATCAGTGTGGCTTTAGACCTGGTAAATCCACCACAAACCAGATTTTCACACTTCGACAAATCCTGGAGAAAACCTATGAAAGAGGCGTCCAAACACACCATCTTTTTGTTGATTATAAATCAGCCTTTGACACACCGATAAGGTCAAGCTTCTTCAATGCCCTGTCTACTTTAGGTATTCCAGCAAAGTACGTTCGACTTTGCATAATGACGTTGAGAAGTACGCAAAGCTCCGTCAAAATAGGAAAGAACCTCTCCGAACCATTTGATACCAAAAGAGGTTTTAGGCAAGGCGATACCTTATCGTGTGACTTCTTTAATCTACTGATGGAATATATACTGCGCGAGTGCGAACATGCCAACAGAACCGGCGGATTTATTTATAAAAATCTAATGCTACTTGCATATGCCGATGACATTGACATTATCGGCAAAACCAAACGGGCAGTAAGCAAGGCGTTTTCAGAGATTGAGAAGGAGTCTAGATTAATGGGTTTAGCGGTAAATGAGGACAAGACGAAGAACCTAGTATCCGCGGACAAAAAGTCATTGCGACTTGGGCAATCTGTTACAATGGAGGGGTACAACTTTAATGTTGTAGAGGATTTCGTCTACCTCGGAACGATGATAACCAGCAAGAACAACATCAGTCTGGAAATCCGACGAAGAATCACTCTTGCGAACCGATGCTACTATGGGCTAAGTAGGGAGTTCAAGAGCAAAGACCTCAAGCGAAGAACAAAAATAGCCCTGTACAAGTCGCTTATCATCCCAGTCCAGTATGGCGCAGAAGCATGGACAATGACAGCAGCGGATGAAGCGGCGATTGGCGTGTTTGAACGAAAAATTCTTCGGAGGATTTATGGACCTTTAAAAGTCGGCGATGATTTCCGCATTCGAAGAAACGACGAACTGTATTAGCTCTATGGGGACACCAGCCTGGTCAAGCGCATAAAGCAGCAGCGGCTGCGCTGGCTAGGACATGTCGCCAGGATGAAGGAAGAAGCTCCAGCAAAAAAGGCGTATAAGTCGAAGGCGGCTGACTATGGAGGCGGCAAGGTGGGAAGACCACCACTAAGATGGGTGCGGGAAGACATTGCCGAGCTTGGTGTGACCAACTGGTGGCAGCTCGCACCGAACAGAAGCGAATGGAGAGCGTTAATCGCAGAGGCCCAGACCGTCTAACGGTTGTAATGGCCATTAAAGAAGAAGAAAAAGAGAAAAAATTGCAATAAAGTTTGGTTATTTGGATATCAAAAATGTCGCTGGATAAATTGAAACAACAAAGAGCTTACTTGCATTCGCAACATCGTGGACCCAGAACAGGGAGCAGACCCACAATCAGCAGACGAATTGCAGTGCCGACTTGGAATCTTGGAAGCATATTTCAAGCAGTTAATGAGTGTCCAATCCAGTATAGAGGATCTGGATCCCAATGATGTTACTCGCGGGGAAATTGAGAAGTCATACATTAGCACCAAGTTGATCATCAAGAGGCAGCTTTGAGATGCAACTTAGCATGACAACTCAGGCGATACGGATGATAAAAGTGAATTGACTGTGTCCCCGCCACCAGTCACATCCATGAAATTACCTCGAATTGCACTTCCTACGTTTGATGGCAGCTGAAAGATATGTCAGTAGAGCAACGCTTGTAGACTGCGAAGCGTCATTCCTTATGCCTAAATTGCCTTGGAAAGGCCATCAAGCTTCAAAGTGTCCATCTACCAAAAAATTTCGCGTGTGCTCGCACAACACTTTGTTGCACTGAGACAGTGCTCAACCAAGATAAGCATCAGTTCTACCAGTGCCCTTAGCGGCACAGTCGGAATCCTATGTGGCAGCTCCATCTAAAGACGCTGTTGCACATACCCACATAAACAAACCCTCAGAGCATGTTATTTTGGCCATAGTTTTGGTAAAGGACGCGTCTGGAGGCTATAGATTTGGTCGAGCCTTGCTGGATTCGTGCTCACAAGTTAACTTCATTTCTGAAGAATTCGCCCAGGCCTTACGTTCACAAATACAAAAACGCAACATGAAAATTTGCAGCATTGGTGACTCCTACAGTCACATCAAGTTCGGCGCATCTACCACGGTAAGATCCCGTTTGGTAAATGGCGAATTCTCACTCGATTTTTGTGTAACGCCACATATTGCCTACCAGCTCGACACTGATATTGATACATCATCGTGGAATTTGCCTCAAAATGCACCACTTGCTGATGAGCAATTTCACAAAACTTGTCGAATTGATTTACTCATTGGAACTGAAACCTTTTTTGATATTCTTTCAGTTGGACAAATAAAGATGGGTCCAGGTCTGCCCACACTGCAGAAAACGCTACTGGGATGGATTGTCTCTGGACGATAAGAGAGCACCAACCGCACTATGTCACACAGCTATGTCCTGTCTTTGGAGGAGACCATTAACAAAAACATGGAACAACTATGGCGTTTAAAAGATGTCAGTGTGCCAGTAGACAAACTCACACCGAAGCAACGACAGTGCGATCAGGTATTCACTCGCACAGTTAAACAGCAACCAGATGGCCGATTCGTAGTACGACTACCCTTCAAAGACGATCCAAGCTATCTAGGCCGTTCATTTAATACGGCCTAAAAAAAAAAAAGAATATTTCTAGCCTTAGAGAGACGTTTGAATCGACAACCAGAAGTCAAGGCAACCTATGTGGAATTTATAAAGGAGTTTGAGCAGCTCAATCACATGAGCTTGGTGGTCACACCAAACCTGGAGGAACCACATTATTATATTCCTCACCACTGTGTACTTAAGATGAACAGCACATTAACCAGACTGAGGGTAGTGTTTGATGCTTCGAGTCAAGCTTCATCCCAAAGATCACTTAATGACGTATTGATGGTGGGTCCAACGATTCAAACTGAATTGTATATGCAATTCAAAATGTTTAGGCAAGTACTAATTGACCCACGTGATCGTAAATTTCAATATGTTCTTTGCTGCGCCATTTTTGGCTGTACGTGCCATGATGTTCTTGGCTGACCTACATGAATGGAGCAGCAAGCTTGGAGCCGAAGCCATCAAGCTTTCTTTTTATGTGGATGACTTCCTTTTTGGACATGATTCTGTAGACGGTCTGCGGCAGCTTAAGGAAGAGGTCATCAAGATTCTTGAAGAAGGGAAGTTCGAGCTGGCAAAATGGCACTCGAACCATCCAGAATTCTTCGACGACAATACTGTAAAGGATTTAAATCTAGAGGACACAGACGTCACAAGCACTCTTGGCCTAGCCTGGAACCAGCAACAAGATGCGTTTCTGTTCGCATTTCAAACCAAGAAGACATTTGGTTCTGTCACAAAGCGCACCATTTTTTCGCTGGCATCATCTTTATTTGAACCATTGGGATTGGTATCGCCTGTGGTCATAGTTGCAAAAATAATTTTCCAAGAGCTATGGCTATTGAAGCTGGAGTGGGATGAGGCTATCCCACAGCACATGCACCACGCTTGGACAATCTTTTTGGAATCCTTATCATCGCTGGAGTCATTGAAAATACCATGTTATTGCTTGCGGCCAAATCCCCAAGAACTCGGATGATGTGTATACGCGCGTACGCTGGATGGCGATGGCATGATTTAAACACTGCTGATTACTTCTAAGTCCAGGCCGCCGCTCATCTGTTGGCTCTACTTTTTGCCAAAATCAGATACGTTTTTCAACCGAATTGAAAACTTTTCTTTGGAGCGACTCGCAGACAGTGCTGCATTGGATGCAGCAACATTCGGCAACTCTATCCACATATGTTGGGAACCGAGTTTCCGATATACAAGAAAACACGGCTAATTGTATATGGAGGCTAAGAAGTAAGCAGTCATCTAAAATTTCTTAATCCGTTTTTGCAGTCCACAGACGGATACATGTTGATGAAAGTTGGAGGCCCGATACTGCTTCCCAGCAAAGATGATTTTGTTCGAAAATATGTGCAGTTCGTTCATCGACAAAACTACCACGCAGGACCAATGTCAAAAATTTTTATTGTCAATGCCCGTGACTTGGCCCGCAAGGCCTGTCTTCACTGCGTGCGTTATAAGCCAAAGCTGCAGCAACAGGTAATGGGACAGCTCCCAGTGGAAAAGCTGTCTCCATCTCGTCCATTCGCACGATGTAGAGTGGATTTTTGCGGACCTGTCAGCAAATATCTCCGGATTCGAGGCAAGGGCCCAATCAAAAGTTACATTGCCATATTTGTATGCTTTGCCTCGAAATCGGTACATATCGAGGTGGTTTCGGATTTATCGACAGATGCATTTCTCGCCGCTCTTAAGCGTATGATTGACCGACGTGAACTTCCTTCGGATATCTTTTGCGACAACGCAACTAAATTTTTTGGCGCAAGCAACCAGTTAAAGGATCTTCAAAGTCTCTTGTTCCAGCAAAAAACTCGGCGAACAATTGTAAATTTTTGCACTAATGAATTTATTAACTTTCATTTCATCCCTCCCAGGCCTCCTCATTTTGGAGGCTTGTGGGAGGCGGCAGTCAAAAGTGCCAAAGGATTGATGACTCGCATCCTTATGAACGCTTGTCTTACATTTGAAGAACTAACCACAGTCACTGCAGAGGTGGAGGCAGTCCTAAATTCACGTCCATTGTCCCCACTCTCGCTTGACCCAAATGATTTAGGAGTATTGACACCAGGTCACTTTCTGATTGGTTAGTTGCTGATGAATGGCTGGACCACTTGGAGCGCTGGATGTCATGTTACAGGCCAAAAACAACATTTTTGGCAACTGTGGCTCAAGGATTATGTGAGCGAGCTGCAGGCTCGTTCAAAGTGGACAAAGACATCTGCCAGGGTCTCCGTTGGCGATTTGGTTCTCGTTCATGACGACAATTGACCACCACAGAAGTAGATCATGGGCCAAATCATAACGACAATTCCTGGCAAGGATCAGCGAGTTCGAGTAGCAGATGATCAAGGGAGTCATCAGGCGACCTATTCATAAATTGGCATTGCTTCCAGTTTCTTAAAAGCCCCAGGAGCTTTCAACGGGGCCGGCATGTTGGGCCAAACATGTCCCAAAAAATGGAATATTTGAATTTAAACCTTAATGATATCAATGAATATCATTGAATTTTGTAAACTCTATATTTCACCTATCAACTCGTTTATTTTATGTCAAGAATCACCCTAGTGCTCTCTCATTTGCCTTTGCTAACAGTAATTGGTTTGTCTTCCTTTATATTTGTTACTAGCTAGCTGTGTCTAGCATACACGCTGAATTATTAAACCATGAGTTACAAGAAAACCATACAACAGAACGGTTGTGCCTGATTGCGTTGGAAGGAATATTTTCTAGCGTGGTTTCGTGAAGCTTCACCCCCACCACTTTGATCTCATGCAGGTTAGGTAAACGCTCCTGACCCTACAGCGCCAATATCAACCATTTTAAACTTTCTTCAGAAAGAGAACAATTCACATTTTCGGCATTGAATAACCTGGAATTAAAGTTACAGAAAATCTCTGATTCCACTGGGATATTTAGTTCAAAGAGTGTAACGAAAGGTATTCTGGAAAAAGTCAAGAAGCGCTTTTTAAATATTTACCAACTTTCGACAAAGGCGAACACTGCTATTGTTGCAACTGATTGTGATGGTTTAATTGAGCGTTTTCAGCAGCATAAATCGATTACAAAAAATCGACTACTTTTGTAAAATTGTGCTGGTGAACGGGCATGATGAGCAATCATGTTTGCTATTTTTCTTGATTGTGTTAGATGTAAATCTAACAAAGAAATAGTTTGTTAGAATTGCTTGTTTATGATTTGTTATCGATAGTACACAGCTGTCAGAAGTAATCAAACAAGCAATTTTGAGAAGCCAAATGAATGTGGAAACTTTTTTGTTATTAATAAACGAATTGGCAGAGGACGTGGTTTTGCAAGTAGATCACGGAAATTCGTGCATGGCTCTACTGGTTGTTTTGGAGGAGTTGGAAAGCTTGAAGAGCCGACACTCCAAAAAGAAGATGCACAGCGTACGCGTTGTAACAACCTCATCTGGGTACATCGACACCTCAACACAGCTTGTTAAGGCACGACGATATTTAATTAAAATTTGTTGTTCGGGATCGGGACGGGACAGCCGTGAATAGCCACTTTGTTAAAATTAACATTTCACATAATTGACCCTTCTTTGTGTGGACAGGAGTACTTCTAAATGGTTAATGTATGTTTCGACAAATGAAAAAGATTTGGCCATCGGATATTCGAGTTTGATGTGCACATTCTCGCCGGATCCGGGCTTACAAAAAACATTAAATGGCTAACAAAGTCTTGAAAATAGGGAAAGTTCAAGGGAATTCTTGGAGCAGTTGGTGCTAGTGACGACGGTCATAAATATTTAATAGTCTTGTTATATTAAGCTGTTTCTTGTCTAAAACTCAAACCTTCCCTTCACCAGCAGACCAACACTTTTTTTTTTATTGATGATTTTTGTTAGATGATTGGTGTATGCTGCATTTATATAAGAGTTATATTGCCTATGGTCAAGTCCAGGTTATCAAATATCTAAGTGCCAAATTTCATCCAAATTCATTAAGCCATTTGTGATTGATTGAAAGAATGTTTTTATATGCAAATATTACACAGTGTTACAGCGAAAATGTACTTTCGAAATGACCTAGCACACGCTGTAGAGCAGGTCGAGTATATCATTTCCTCATATTTGGTTTTTTCCTAACACCCCCAAAATCTGAAGTTATGGCCCAAAAACCGCTTTTTGCTTTTTTACCTCACTTAAATAAATATAACTCGCGAATGGACCGTCTGATTGCTCATAACCTTATCAATTCCGATAGCCACGAGAGGGATCTAAAACATTATAATCAATGGTTTGACTAATTAAACGCGATGGCTGAGAAATGCGGCTTACAGATCTGGCATTTTCAACGTTTTTTGAGAAATTGGTACTTTGACCATCACTGGTTTAACTATTTTATTCTATGCGATTTTTCCTTAAAGTTTGTAATAAAAGCCCATTTAATTCTCCGTCGAACGGTTGTTGTCCCAATGAATTTGGATACCGTTTTACGAAGTTATGCGCGATTTTCTGAGTACACATCGACAATCTAGTATTTTTTTTTTGTGTGCTAACATATTTATTTTTGCTTTCACATAATTGCCCCTAAAAGTAAACTCAGTTTTGATTTGGCGCCAGATTCAAATAATATTTTTAAATACTTCCATCCTGTTATAGTGATTTTTATATTCTTCATCATCGGTCATCCATGGTATGTTTTCGCGGTTCTCTACAATCGTGCATAGTCAGTTATCATTATTTCGAAACTCATATTCTTTATTACTCATATTTATATTTCAAATTTTCGATTTTGAGGTCGAGCGCGCTTCCACCAAATTAAATACGATCGCTGCCAAACTTTATATTATATATATTGGGACTAAAATGAAACTTTTTCCGCCAGGCGTTTTGAAATCAAAAACAAATAATTAATATAAGGGCCAATCTATTGTACAGGATATTTTGAAGTCGGGCTACTCGACTGCAACGCTTTTACTTGTTTCGTCACACGGCCATTGTGTTGGACATATGACTATTTTTTTGTTGGTTTATTTTCAGGCTCAATTGATAGATCATCTGATAAATATAAAGAATCAGAAAAAGATATGTCAAGAAAATCGGTGAATATCCAAACTAGTCGTATTTCTACTAATGATGAAGCGTTCAGTTCCAAAAAATATTTAATACGTTGCGATGACCTCTGTGGCTTCAATTCGTCTACAAAAATCAACATGCCTTTCAAACGTTGTAATTTGGAGACCCTAACACAATCAATTTTTGATTTGGTAAGTATGCATGTTGATGTTTTCATCAAGTAATTCTTAAAATTTCATGAAAATCACTTTTCTAGGGCGAAAAATGTAGTGATGTGGATAAAAATAAGTCGGATCAGCTGGAAAATCTTTTGAAAGTTCGCGAAAAAATACTGATAGATCGGACAAAGAGCAAGATTGCATGGCTAGAGCTTCAAAAAGAGCGGCAAAAGTCAAAGGGTCTAAAACGGGAAATTTCAGCAACTAAGAAAAAACAGCGAAGCATTTTGATTAAGATGGAAAAGGACCTAAAATATATAAAAAGGTACTATATTTTCTTAAGTATATAAGCCTTTAATTAATTTTTATTAAGAGCCGCATATACACTATACATATGTTTTATTATTTGTTGTTGGGGGAGTGGTGCACCGCGACCAATTTTGGTCTATTGTGCCCCCCTACTGAATTTACAATTCCCCTAGCAGCCCTAATTCCTGTACAAAAGCCAGGATTTTTGTGGGTTCTAAGTTACTGATATTGCTTGGGTGTAGAATGTGTTTCCCAAATCTGCTGAGTCTGCGCCTCGCTAGGGCCTCGCAGTGTACTAGTATATGCTCAGAGGACTCCTCCTTCTCTTCACAGTATCTGCAAAGCTGGGTGTTTGTTATTCCTTGTAACTATAACTTGTATATGTGGCTCCTCAGTCTGCAGTGACCCGTGTAGAGCCCTGTCAGAATTCTGAGGGCATTCTTTCCTTGTTGGATTAACTTTTGGAACCTTTTGAGGTCGTGGTTCACTATTAATGCTTTAGCTTGTCTCATTCCCTTGGTGTTTACCCAGGAGGCTGTTCTAAGCGTATTCTCTTCCTTTCTTAAAAGTCCTTTTATTGTGTGTTGGCCTATGCCGCAGTAGGGTTCTGGCCCTACCATTGCGGTGGCTGCACCCTTGCGTGCCAGTTCGTCGGCCAATTCGTTTCCGGGGATGTTGTTGTGTCCCGGTATCCATCGTAGGGTCAGGTTGTTCCTGCTGCCTAGTTGGTCTAATTTGTTCTTTGTCTCTAAGACTAGCTTAGAGGTGAACTTATTGCTACTGAGTGCCTTAAGCGCTGCTTGGCTATCGGAGAGGATAGCTATTTCTCTATTATGGTAGTTCTTCCCCATATTACGGTCTGCACAACGGGAGATGGCACATACTTCAGCTTGAAATATGCTTGTGAATTCTCCCATTGGTTCAGATATTTTCGTTCCTGGTCCTGCTACCCCAAGTCCGGTTCCTTGGGGCGTTAGGGACCCGTCTGTGTACCACATAATTGTGTGTGGTTTCATTTTATGTGTCTCTTCAAGTGAGATCCATTCTCTCTTATTACTTTGGTGTACAGTGAAATTCCTGTCAAAGTGATATTCGGCCACCATTTCGTCTCTGGGTTGGAGGATTAAGGGGATTTCCTTTTCCAGCTTTTCAGAGTCTTTGAGGCTTACTATGTGGTTTCTACCCACTCCTTCTGTTGTTAATCTAAGCAATGTTGCTTTTTTCTTCAGGCCGATGGTATGGTGGAGTGGTGTTAGCTCCATCAAAACCTCGATTGCCGCTGTCGGACAGGTACGCATGGCTCCAGTCATGCATATACATGCCAGCCTTTGCAGTTTTTGAAACTGCGTCCTTACTGTGAGGAGGTTTGCTCTATCTCCCCACACGACAGCTCCATAAGTGAGCATTGGTCTCACAAACATGAGGTATAGCCATCGGAGTATGTGTGGTGCCATGCCCCACGATTTTCCGGCTATGCTCCTGCATGTGAATAGTGCTCTAGTGCATTTACTGAGTGTATACTCTAAGTGCTTGTCAAACCTCAGCCTGTTGTCAAAGACAACGCCGAGGTATTTGACTTCTTTTTTCTGGTGTAATGAGGCTGCCGGATAGGCGTATTGGCCTCATTCTGCTTAGTTTGTATTTCCTAGTGAACGGTACTATAATGGTTTTCGCAGGGTTTAGGTTGAGCCCAACCTCCTTGCACCAATTAGACGTGACTTTCAGACCCCTCTGGACTATGTCACATAGGGTTTCCTCGTATTTTCCTCTCGCAACGATGACAATGTCATCAGCGTATCCTTGGCATGTTATGCCCAGGGAGGCGAGTTTTTCTAGGAGCTCATCCACTAGTAGGCTCCACAACAGTGGGGAGAGAACTCCCCCCTGAGGGCATCCTCTAGTTGTGGTGACTGTGATGGTTTCTTCACCTGCCACTGCAGAGGCTTCTCTGCATCGTAGGAGTGAATCTACCCATCTGCCTACTGTAGGGTTTATTCCTCTTCTGATCAGAGCATTCTTGACAGCACTATGGGATGTGTTGTCGAATGTTCCCTCAATGTCTAGGAAGGCGCATAGAGCCACTTCCTTGTCTTCTATTGTTTTCTCGAGCATCTTCCCGAGTTGATACAATGCCGTGTCGGTCGAACGGCCTGCTCTGTAC
Source organism: Lordiphosa clarofinis (assembly GCA_018904275.1). Taxonomy (NCBI): domain Eukaryota; kingdom Metazoa; phylum Arthropoda; class Insecta; order Diptera; family Drosophilidae; genus Lordiphosa; species Lordiphosa clarofinis. Next base: position 643,683 of record JAEIGQ010000159.1, on the reverse strand, counting down.
GCGTGCTGTGTTGGTTGGAGGGGTGCCTCCTTTAACAGCGTACTTCGTATGCTATTGTCCACTAGCTTTTCAATCGTTTTCAGTAAAAACGATGTCAAACTAATGGGTCTGAAGGACTTGGGGTTAGTTATATCCTTCTTCCCTGCCTTGGGGATGAAGACTACCCTTGCTCTGCGCCAGGCACGTGGGATATACCCAGTTGCCAGACTACTGGTGATGATCTTCCTGAGGATGGGTAGGAGTATGTCCTTTCCTTCCTGCAGGAATGCTGGATAAATGTTATCCGGTCCGGGGGATTTGAAGGGCTGGAATGTTCCAATTGCCCACTCAAGTCTGCCTGCGGACACAACTTTCTTGGCTTCTGCCCAGTCGGAGCTGCGAGGCTGGTAGCAGTGCTCTTGGTCGACACATTCTTCCGCGGGGATTTTTCCCGGGAAGTGGGTGTCCAGCAAGAGACGTACTCTCTCCTCGCTGCTCACTGTATAGGCATCATTAGCCTTTTTGAGCGAGATGTTGCCATCCGGGCTTTTCTTGGCCAGGACTCTATGCAATCTCGCTCCTTCTTTCGTGTCTTCTATAGACTCGCAGAATTTCCTGTAATTCTTTCTTTTAACTTTCCTAATCTCACTATTGTATAGTGTCAGGGCTTGCTTGTACTTGTGCCAGTCCCCATTCTTTTTGGCTTCATTAAAAAGAGTTCGGGTCTTCTTTCTGAGTTTCTCCAAGGTAGGATTCCACCAAAGGGCATCATTTTCTTTTCTCGATTTGCTAAGAGGGCAATTCTCTTCGTAAGCATCGATTATACTTTTGTTTAGTTCGTCGACTAAGATTTCTAGTTCTAGAGGATGCTTCGGTGACCGAATCCTAGGTATATTATTTCCTAGCGTGGAATGGAATCCTCCCCAATTTGTCTTACGGGGATTCCTGCTAGGGATATTCTGCTGTGTGCTAGTTTCCAATATAAATTGGATAATTCTATGGTCCGACATAGATTCCTCTAATGAGACCTGCCAACCCTTTATAAAAGGTTTAATTGACTTGCTGGAGAAGGTGAGGTCAAGGACTTCCTCCCTTACTCGAGTTACAAATGTCGGGACAGATCCTACATTACATATTTCCAGGTCGAGCCTGGATAGAAATTCTAGTAAGCACTCACCTCGATCGTTTACATCGGAGCTTCCCCATGCGACGTGGTGGGCGTTTGCGTCACATCCGACAACAAGCGGCAGGCTTTTGCTCCTGCAGTATTCTGCCAGGGCCGACACCTCTTGGGGGGGACACATTCTATCTCCAGCGAAGTAGGCAGAGGCTATGACCGTGGTCTTTCCCTGCTTTGCTTCGGTGGTCGCTATCGCGACGAAGTCCCTGGAGAGAAATTCTGAAAGGATAGTATATTTAATATTCTTCCTTATCATTATACAGGCTCTGGGGAAGACATGCCTTTGGTCCCAAATTACCGTGGACTCTCTCGTATACAGGTTCTTTATTCCCTCATTGCACCAGGGTTCCTGTATTAAAGCTAGTCCTAGGTGTTGTCGGGTGAACGTTCTAGCTAGGACGGCCGAGGCCGCCTTCGCATGATGAACGTTCACCTGGACTAGCTTGGTGCTTTTGATGACTGAGGGGGGAGTCATCATTGCGCTGTAATATTTGCGCTATCTGGCGGAGAGCCAGGACTGCTCTCAACGCCTCCGGACACCAATGTGGTGTCGGCTTCTTCGTCCTCATGGACTGCGAGCTCTGAGGCGAGCTCTTGTGAGGACATGGGTGCGTCCGCATCCTCCACTACCTCCATGTCCTCTACGGGCGATTCCCCGTCGAGCTCCTCGTCCTCAGCGACGTCCTCCTCATCTGTGAGGGGTTCCTCACACGGAGACTCGCTACTTCCCGCTTCGGCGGGGTGTTCTGCCTCCGTCTCTTGCTGATGGGTCTGTCCAGCCAGCTTCGCGGTCTTCTTGAGACCATGTACGGGGATCTTCCCGTACCTGAAGTTAAGCTGGCGACCCATCGAGACGATGGCCTGCATCGAGACTTCGTCGATGCCAATGACCATGAGGGCTCCGCCCCCTTGGTCCTTTCGTGACTTGACCCGCCACATGTCTGTCACAATGTCGTTCTGGTTCCTCAGCATTGTGAGGGCCCATTCATCCGCTTTCGCGGCACTCCTTGGGAGGAAGACGGTAATGTAATGGGGCGAGGGAATATTCTCTCCCATTTTACCGAGAAGGGGCACTCCCTTCCATTCTGTCAACCTTGACACGTTGCTCATCAGCCACTCCGCGGTCGTCTCATCGTTGCAGTCGATGATTAGATGACCCGGCCGGAAATGGATTCCTGAGAAGCTGGTGGGCGTATCCCAACATGCCAGGAAGACTTCCTCCAGTATCGCCTCCTCAAGTGCAGACAGCTCCTCATGATTGAGGTTGACCTGAGGGTATTCCTCAGGCACTACTGCTACCCTCACCTTTTTCGTCTGCATACGTTGCTTGGGGTGGAATGGGCACTGAGGGGGGAGTTACTGCCCTTTCTTCACTGCCAGTTGCAGCAGCCTCTGCTGCAGCTCTGGACGTGCCGGGCCCGCCGTTCGCGTCTTCCTCATAGGCTACTGCCTGTGAGGGGGTGCTAGCCATGGCGTCTTTCGACGTCACTGCTGTGCACTGACGCTTCGGCGTAGCTGTAGGCGGTGTTATGTCCGCGCTGTTTCTCTTTGGGGCAGGGGTGTGTGGTTGCCCCTCTGATGCCCCAGTTCGAGGCTCCTTTGCCATCCGGAGGGCTTCCTCCGGTGTGTGGCCATGCTTGAGGTATCTCAGGTACCACTTGATTCTGGAGCCACAGAGGCCTCGACGATTTGGGTCATCTAGACCTCCTGGCTGTCCTCTTGCAGGGAAGGAGTCCTGCTTGGAACGTTTGTTTCCATTGGGAGGTGGCCTTTGTCCTCCAGAGGAGGCGGGGCGTGTTCCCTTTGGGGGGAGGGGATGGTCCCTCTTTGTTCCAGTGTTCTCCCCTACCGCAGGAGCTCGGTAGGGACCCCGTGGTGGGGTTCTGCGCACTGGTGCGCGTCTCTCGTCTCTCACGAGGCTTGGACGCTCCCGGTCCATCTGCCTCTCTTCAAACTGTCGTGCGACAGTGGTTACAGGGAGATCCTGCTGAAATTTTATACTGCTGGTTTTCTTCATGCTTGAAGTTCCTTTTTATTGGGCTGCTATATGGTCGGCCACCGGCCGAGGCCCACCAGTGGCAAGGCTACTTAGAACAGGCGGTCGCCACTTGCCTGAGCCCACCTTTCGAGACTGGACTATTTGTTACCCGGGCCTCCAGCCAGTCTGACTCTCGGCACGGTCCGAGTGACACCTTAGTCCGGCCCGGTGTGAGATGTGCGGGATAGGAGAGGGGTAGGTATAGTGTGGGAGTTGGGTGTGTGTGAGGCTACTTATGGAAGGCGGTAACACAAGCGCCTTGTCGGTGCACTACGGCGTGACACCCGCTGGCTTTCCGGGACTGCTTATTTGTGGGGTAAACCCACTTATTCGCAGTTAACCTCCATAAGAAGGCCTTTCGCTATCCGCAACCTGCGACCCGTCCGATGGCCCAACAGCTAGGCCCCCCTAAAACCATCTCACAAGTTCTTTGGGACGGACATATACATATGTTAAAGAGATTAAAACCGTAATCGAAACCGTAACCCTCATCCGGTAAAAGCACTTTTAAATTTGTAATTGAAACCGTAACACCAACCGGATAAAATGATTTGTTATAACTGTAACCGCATAACCTTTATAAACATATCTGGTTATCAGTACCGAAACAGAAACAAATATACGGGTTAATTTCTGTATTTCCTCAACTAGTAAAAATTTCGATAAACGTAAATTTTTTTGATCTATGCACAATCAACATTCTACATATATACACTGCGCCGCTCTCTTGCTGATGGTCACAAAGAAAAGAGAGCGAACGAGAAAGAGAGTGCAGCTAACCAAAATGTTTACTCTTCTCATCTTTCCTTATACATCTGTGATGTTACACAGGAATGCAGTCTAGTTTATACATTTTTTTTTATAAGTTTGGCAGCCGTTAATTCAAATTTTTTTTCTGTAACCTAAGGTGTGGGACAAGATTGACGAAACTGTTACAGCTTTGACACCAGCAAAAGTTCCCTTAACAATAATGCAGAGCGAACTGTTAGTCTTTAGTGATTCTTATTCTATCTGAATTCAGCGTTAATTTGAAATCGAAATCAACAATTGAGCATTGACTAAACTTTTGTATCTCGAGTTAAAATTTAGAGAGCCTAGACTGTTCAAAAATGTTGCTTACCTATGTGCAATATTTCTTGAGCCAAGATATACGGGGGTGACACAGAAATCACTATCGATTTTCGCATAAACGCTTATATTTTAAATTAAAACTGCTAAAATTTATATGTGAATTGGCACCAAAAAGCACGGCTACTAGATCAGATGGGGAAAATAAAGCGAAGTGAGACCGACTATACAAAGCCAAGTAGATTTGAGTAGTTGATTCCAAATCGCTCAAATTCACCATCAGATCTAGCAGCCTTCGATATAGTCTTCACTTTACATATAAAGTAATATAATTTAAATTGGAAATTCAAACGTTTATACCAAAATCTCTAGTGATTTCTGAGTCACCCCCGAATATGTGTCTTTATCTGCAGAGCAGAAAATTGCCTGTATTAAATGGTTATGAAATCTGCACACTCAAATAATGGACAACAATAATTTGATTGAATTATCAGAGCAAAGCCGTCCAATACCAAGTTTGTCAGAAAAATTAAACAATGTTTCCACATTTCTTTAAATTATCAAAAGTTGTGCTAGCAGTACCACGCACACAAGTAAGTGTAATTATGCTAAAATGTAATTATGCTATTTAGATCCAATTACAATCTCGATTAACATGTCATTTCTGAGAATAAACATTTGTTTCATAAGGTACATTACGACAAATTCTTAGAAAATACGTTGATCAATTTAGATATATTTATCCAATTAAACTTAACATTATACTTTTGTAAACGGTGTGAACAATAGTTTTCTATTGATTAGATAAAACTTAGATTGCTTAACTTTAAAATAGGCGAAAATACTTCTGTATAAGATATTTGAAATGAATTCTTACTTAATAAATGAGATTATTAATGGCGCCGCTTTTGCCTGCATGGTTTGTCGTCAAATTGATATTTTATAGGAGAATAAGGGGGTTCTGAGCCACGCGAATATTGGCCACAAAAAAAATTACAACTTTTAGTTCATGTCAAGTGTCTCTCTTCTTATTACATAACTTTTCACAAGCATCCTATTTAGGGTTGCCGAATATTTTTAAAATATCGTATCGATGATATTCTCTGATTTGAAAAAATATCAAATGATATTAAATATATTACTTTTAAAACATCGATATATCGATATAATTGATATTTTAATTTTTTTCCTGCTTTTACCAAAAAGAAGGAAATACTCTGCCCCAAAATAAAAAGATATAGTCTATATTAAGCAAATATAACAATATTTTCCATGAGATTCGAGTTTTCTATGTATTATACATATTCAATACTTTTAGTTCCAATATTTGGGCTAAATTTAATCCAAAGTAGGCTCTTCCAAAAAAAGATGTGTCGATGGTACCCACGTTTCCAGGAGCTAGAATTATCAGAAGTTACAATTATCAGATGGGAAGTTTGTTAGTATGAATGCCATTATCGTCCGTAGCAGAATTGAAAATAAAATTGAATCTAAAAAAAGTGCGGCCTTTTAAAAATGAAAAATCGATCTTTGACCATTTTTTTGCAGTCCAGTGTACAAAAAAAAATTTTCTGAAAAATGGAGTAGGGACGATAGCCACGTTAATTCTGCGTCCATAAAGCCCTACATCATCAAAATCGGTTCGGTAGAACTTGAGAAAACGTGGGCAACATTTTGAAAAACGTGATTTCGAGATAAACGCCTTTTTAAGTTTCAAGTAATTTGAAAATTGCATTTTTTACCGAAGTCATTGGTCAACAAAAAAAAAGCTATATAATCCTAAGGTATTTCGCATTTTTAAAAATCCATTTGGGATAATATTTTTGAATATCTAAGCTAAAGAATAAAAACAAAACAACAATTTTGAAAAAAAAAAATTTTCTAGACCAGAAGAGGGCCTTTAAAGTCTTTTATAGCAGAAGCAAGTCGCCCCGAAGGCACGGGTAATAAGATACCTTACGGCTAGTCTGGATAGTCCTGTCATTTCCGCCTTATGAATTCCAGAATATTAAGGGTTAACTTTCCCATGATGTTTGTGGCAACCTAAAGTATAACTTCAGCCCGCTATTTTGCGACTCTTGGGCTTGCATAAAGTCAACACACGGGACATTTGGTCGTGCAAACGCTTGCTTTAAATACTTTTCCGCACAAATTACACTTGGCTGTGCCTTTTTTTATGTCGCTCTTATTTGCTTTTATCAAATTTGAATCCATTTTCTGGCTCTTAAATGCGCTTGCGCTCGCTACCCAGATCAAAGAGTTACCAACGCTCAAATATCATAAAATATCCCAAAAAAAAATCGATATTCGATATTTGGTCAGAAAAAAAAATCACGATATAAATATATCAGTCTTAAAAAATATTATCGATATATTGATATTTTGATATATTTTCGACAACCCTAATCCTATTAGTCTTTTTTATGGCAGCTATACTATATAGTTGTCCGATTTCGACAAATCTTGGTGAAATTATGTGAAATTGAAAACTTATAAAATACGAGGGTGGGGAGAGATAGCATTAAAAACAAAAAAGGTTTTCTCACTAAAACTAGTTTTTCAACCGATCGTTCCTATATCAGCTATATGCTATAGTCATCCGGCCGGTTCCGACAAATGTACAGCGTATTTGTACCAAAAGACTTTATGCAAGGTTTGGTTAAGATAGCTTTAAAACTGAAGGAGGAGATAGCATAGAAACAGACGGACAGACGGACATGGCTATATCAACTCAGCTCGTCACTTTGTATGGTCGGAGATGCTTCCTTCTGTGCGTTACAAACATCCGAACAATTTCAATATACCCTCTCCAAGGGTATAAAAAGTAAGATATGGAGGGTTGTGAGCCACTTTGCTAAAAAGTTGTTTTTGACTTCCAAATAGAATATTGCAATGACGCGCAGTAAAACAGAAAAAAAACTCTTCAAAGAAGTAAAAAAAAAACCTAAAAAAAGGCAAACAAAAGAACAGCCACCAGCAAAAAGTGCTCTTAAATAAAAGAAAATATGCCGGCTGCCGTCATTCAGTTTTTACTTTTTGTGGATATTTCTTAATTCAGAATATGAGAAAAAATCGGAATTCTTTCATTTAAGCCGGGTATCCAGCACCGCGGCAACTAAAAATTCCTGGCCAACTTCATATAAAAAAACTGTGCCAGGAATTTTTAGTTTACCTTTTCGTTGCTTGTGAATCTAGCAACATAAACATAGCCATAGTTTCTTATCGATAGCAGTGGATTGGCATATCGATAGCGTGTGTGGATGGAGAGAACAGCTTACACACAGCGCAGGAATATATTGTCAACAGTTATTTTGGATGTCACAAGCGAAAATTTTGTGGAAAATGTTATTTTTTTTTGTAGTTGTATGCCTCTCATAGCAGGGGCCCCTACTATGTAGATAACTCTAGTTTCTTAAAAACAGTGGATCATGCCGTACCTCATAACGAGATCGCCCAGATCCACCACTACAAGGCTTAAGGAGCCAATGGAGCTTCAATGCCATTAGCTGCAAGCGTATCTACTGACCGAGTCACATGGATTTTTCATCGGCGGCAAGCTACTTTTCCGGGTCTCATATGTAGAAATCGTGTTGACTCTTTGTACGATTAAGGGCTATGTTCCAGCGGTTCGCCCATCGACCAAAGCCCAGGTTCTGATCCAGCCACTTAGTTGGCAATCTTGTATCCGACAATGAAGTACTTCATCTGATTGGCGTATAACCAAGATGTCATACTACTTTGGAGATGATTGCATTATAAAGTCATGCAGTTAAGAACTTGATGCAGTGATGTGTCATGCTCAGCTATCGTCCTATTATCCCCAAGAACCGACTCCAAACAACATGCTTCATCCAAAAAATATTGTTTTTATACCCTTGGAGAGGGTATATTAAAATTGTCCGAATGTTTGTAACGCACAGAAGGAAGCATCTCCGACCACATAAAGTATATATATTCTTGATCAGAATGACGGGTTGAGTTGATATAGCCATGCAGTGTTGCCAACTTTTCAATGAAAAAAAAAGCTGGATTTGACGGGATCGATGGTGAAAAAAAGCTGAAATATTTGGCGGAATATTCAATACCTTGCTTTTAATATATTTAGGGCCGATTTCTGTTCTCTCAGATAGCTGCTATGTGTCAGATAGTCATCGATTTTACACTGCTATTTGTTAGTTTATGTGACAAATAGCTCTATGTAGAAGATGTGAAATCGGCCCTTAATATAATACTGCTATCTATATGAACAATAGGTTGGACCCCATGAGTATAAAATTTTTAAGATCATGCTACCCATCTATCTGATACTTTTTGATGTATAATTAGCGTAAAAAAATTCAAATTAAAAAAAGTTGAGTCTTAACGGACGCGATCAGCCCCTAAAGATTTTGTATATAACTCATACGCAGTGTTGCCTATTATCATATATATTTTTTTTGGGGTCCGGTCTAATGAACATATATTTTACATATGTATAAATATTAGACTGGCCCTTAAAAATAGATTTTAAAATACCGGGCGGAATAGATATAGTCCCAATAGATATGAAAAAAAGTTTGGCAGCGAACGGACTTCATTTAGTGGACGCGCGCTCGCCCTCAAAATCGAAAATCTGAAATATATGGAAATTAGTGGGAACTTAATCTCGAAAAATTCCAAAAAAATTCTTATGTGTTAATTCTTTTTATATCCTTTTAGTGGAATATCATAGCAAAATTTTAAATATAAGTGTGTTTTATTTTAAGCGTAAACTTGGCCAGAATCATATCAAAAGGGTAAATTTTTCAAAAATTTTTTTTGGTATTTTTTTTTTTGAAGAATTTTTAGTTTATATTAGATTCGGATTTTTGCTTTTGCCCGGGCGGCAAAATTATCGTTTTGGTACCAATAGATATTAGGGTTGTCGAAAATATATCAAAATATCAATATATCGATAATATTTTTTAAGACTGATATATTTATATCGTGATTTTTTTTCTGACCAAATATCGAATATCGATTTTTTTTTGGGATATTTTATGATATTTGAGCGTTGGTAACTCTTTGATCTGGGTAGCGAGCGCAAGCGCATTTAAGAGCCAGAAAATGGATTCAAATTTGATAAAAGCAAATAAGAGCGACATAAAAAAAGGCACAGCCAAGTGTAATTTGTGCGGAAAAGTATTTAAAGCAAGCGTTTGCACGACCAAATGTCCCGTGTGTTGACTTTATGCAAGCCCAAGAGTCGCAAAATAGCGGGCTGAAGTTATACTTTAGGTTGCCACAAACATCATGGGAAAGTTAACCCTTAATATTCTGGAATTCATAAGGCGGAAATGACAGGACTATCCAGACAAGCCGTAAGGTATCTTATTACCCCAGTGCCTTCGGGGCGACTTGCTTCTGCTATAAAAGACTTTAAAGGCCCTCTTCTGGTCTAGAAAATTTTTTTTTTCAAAATTGTTGTTTTGTTTTTATTTTTTAGCTTAGATATTCAAAAATATTATCCCAAATGGATTTTTAAAAATGCGAAATACCTTAGGATTATATAGCTTTTTTTTTTGTTGACCAATGACTTCGGTAAAAAATGCAATTTTCAAATTACTTGAAACTTAAAAAGGCGTTTATCTCGTTTTTCAAAATGTTGCCCACGTTTTCTCAAGTTCTACCGAACCGATTTTGATGATGTAGGGCTTTATGGACGCAGAATTAACGTGGCTATCGTCCCTACTCCATTTTTCAGAAAATTTTTTTTTGTACACTGGACTGCAAAAAAATGGTCAAAGATCGATTTTTCATTTTTAAAAGGCCGCACTTTTTTTAGATTCAATTTTATTTTCAATTCTGCTACGGACGATAATGGCATTCATACTAACAAACTTCCCATCTGATAATTGTAACTTCTGATAATTCTAGCTCCTGGAAACGTGGGTACCATCGACACATCTTTTTTTGGAAGAGCCTACTTTGGATTAAATTTAGCCCAAATATTGGAACTAAAAGTATTGAATATGTATAATACATAGAAAACTCGAATCTCATGGAAAATATTGTTATATTTGCTTAATATAGACTATATCTTTTTATTTTGGGGCAGAGTATTTCCTTCTTTTTGGTAAAAGCAGGAAAAAAATTAAAATATCAATTATATCGATATATCGATGTTTTAAAAGTAATATATTTAATATCATTTGATATTTTTTCAAATCAGAGAATATCATCGATACGACATTTTAAAAATATTCGGCAACCCTAATAGATATAATAAAAAGTTTGGCTGCGATCGGACTATATTTAGTGGACGCACTCTTGCCACAAAAACCAAAAATTTTAATTATACTTCCAATATATGGGATGAGATTTTTTTTGAGGGCGAGCGCGCGTCCTCTAAATGACGTCCGATCGCTGCCAAACTTTTTTTTTGCAAAAAAAAAAAAGTTAATATAAGGGCCAGTCTAATGTATATTTATTTATAGCACGTCCAATATTGTATCCAATTCTACTGATTTTTCCTGAAATTCATTCTCATACGCAGATCCAGTTCCTATCAATCGAAGGAAATTATTTGGCACATCATAAGTTTAGCATCATTTGTCGAGTCTACGCAGACCATAACAGTATATTTTAATAAATATAGATTAAAAAAAATAAATATGAATTAAGCGCGAGTAATAGAGATGGGAGAAACAACAGAAGGAATCGATCGACACATTGATATACTTTCAAAGTAAAGATAGCATTGGCAAGAATAACAAAATAAAGCGGAAAAAAAGCTTAACAAATAAAGAAAAAAGCCAGAATTCCCGCTGTTTCCGAAAAAAAGCTACATTTGACGGGAAAAAAACGAATTTGGCAACACTGTAGCTATGTTTTTATGTTAGCCCGTCTGGCCGTCTGTTTCTATGCTATCTCCTGCGTCTGTTTTAATACTATCTTAACCAAACTTAGCAAGTTTTCGTTTGGTACAAATACGCTACACATTTGTCGGAACCGGCAGGATCGGATGACTATAGTATATAGCTGCCATAGGAACAATCGGTCCAAAAACTAGTTTTAGTGAGAAAACCTTTTTTGTTTTTAGTGCTATCGCTCTCAGCGCTAGTATTTATAACTTTTTAATGATTACACATAATTTTACCAATACTTGTCGAAATCAAACAACTATATAGTATAGCTCCCATATAAAAGACTAGCAAATAGCCCGTCACGCTTCGCTGCGCCTTCAACAGTATTCAACCAAAGCACACTAACTTACCACCCACTTCCCGCACATTTCCCGCCCACATCCCATTTACTTTCCGCCCACTTCGCACCTACATCCCACCCACTTTTCACCCACTTGCCACCAACATACCGCACACTTCCCGCCCTCTTCCCGCGCAAATCCCACCCACTTCCCATTTACATCCCACTCACATCCCTCCCACTAACCGCCACATTCCACCCACATCCCATCCACTTCCCATTTCCATCCCACCCACTTCCCAACCACATCCCACCCACTTCCCCACTTACATCCCACCCACATTCCACCCACTTGCCACCCACTTCCGCCACACCCACATCCCACCCACTTCCCATTTACATCCCACCCACTTCCCACCACTTGCCCACATCCCACTTCCCGCCCACTTCCCACCTACATCCCGCCCACTTGCCACCCACATTCCACACACTTCCTGCCATCTTCCCGCCCACTTCCCATTAACATCCCATCCACATCCCTCCCACATTTCACCCACTTTACATCCACTTACCACCCACTTCCAAAACAACTTTCCACCCACATCCCATACACATACCATGCACTTCACAGTGAGCATCCCGGCGGTATTTCCAACATCGGAAAATTAAAAACAAAATAAATTCTCATTTCGACCTTACAATCCCAGTTTCAAGCCAATTGTATGAAAAATATTTTTTGCATGCAGAATTTCCCGGCCATTTTCCTCGTGGGCGGCTTTTCCGACATTGAAAAATCACTTTTTAAATTATTTCGTATTTTGTCCTTACAAACCGAGTTTCAAGCCAATCGGATGAAAAATAGTTTTTTTTTTCATGCAAAATTTTCCGGGAATTTTTCGACCGTCAGGTCAAATTTTTCAACTTCGGAATATAATACTTTAAACTATTTCGTATTCTATACTTACAAACCGAGATTCAAGTCAATCGTATAATAAATACTTTTTTGGATTCCGAATTTTCCGGCCATTTTCCTCGTGTGCGGTTTTTTTTTTCAAATTATTTCGCGTACTATGCTTACAACTTATGTTTTGTTATGTGTAATTTTGAAAATGAGTTGGCGCTAATCGCTGGCAACTAAAGTTTCTCCCATACAACCTTGACCACCCACTTTCCACGCAATGGGGGTGAATTTTCCGGAAGATTGGTATGCAGTTGTTGTCGAATTTTCATATAGATCTTTGAAAATGAGTTTGAACTTGATCGGATAAAAAACAAAAAAGTTTCATACAAAAGTTTTCCGCGAATTGTCCACACTTCCCGGCAGAATTTTCCAAAATCCTTTCTTAGTACTCACTTTCAGCATAAGATAAAACTACTGTGAAAATCACATCTTCCTATCTTTTATGGTTTAGGCTGTGCGACGGTCACCAGTCAGTCAGTCAGTCAGTCAGTCAGTCAGTCAATTAGTCAGGTTGAACTTTTTTATATATATAGATAGGTCTGAAAAAAAATGTTTGTGATAAAAAGGTTTTTTTTTTTAATGCTATCGCAGCCAAACTTATTACTGATCAATGTTACATGCCAATTTTTGAGAACATTTTTGATTGTTTCGGCACGTATGTCCGCAATATCAACTCGAATCTCGTTCTTCAACTGATCAATTGTTTCAGGATTGTTTGCATAACATTTGTCCTTGACCGCTTCCCAAAGATAATAGTCTAACGGTGTCAGATCGCATCTTCTTGGCGCCCAATCACGGTTGCCACTTGAGTATAAAAAAAAAAAATGTAAAAAAAGAACCATTTTCATAAAAAAAGAGCCAAAAATTTTTTCATCCTTATTCACGTTATAATTTCAATATATCTCTTTGTCAATGACGTAAAATCGCACATCCATTTCATTTCTTAAGTGTTCCTAAACATACAAATAAAAATTAAAAATTTTTCTTGTACCTTTTAATTAACTTGTTAACATTTAAAATAACCAAGACAGTCAATATTGATTCTTATTTCCAAAACAAATTTCTTCACTTTTTCGTGTTATATATTCATTTCGTTGAATATAAAATATCTCTTTTATTTCCATTTCTTGAAAATTCTTAAAAGTACAAGTGAAAACAATCAATTTTTTTATACCCTGAACTCATTAAAAATAAGTAAAAGAGAATCATAAAGTTGTACAAATGTACGTAACTGCCAGAAAGAAGCAACTCCGACCCCATTAAGTATATATATTCTTGATCAGCATCAACAGCCGAGACGATATAGCCTGTCTGCATGGTAGCGCGTCGATCTCAGAGACTGTAATATATAGAGCCACATTTTTTGGCATGTAAGTAGGTGTCCGAGAAAATACACTGAAGATATGCAAGTGCGCCACCCCATTTTTTCAATTAAATTTTAAAATAAAAGAAATTCAAACATAAAGGAACCACAGTACTTGGTACAGGGTATTTTGCTGTCGGGGCACTCGACCGAAACACTGTTACTTGTTTGTATTTATCATGATTTTCTATATTTGAAAGTCATTTTTTTTTAAGTTTTAGACCACACATAATCTGAATATGTATTGTTACAGAGCTTCATACTGAATAAAATTCAAGTCTGTTTCTCAATTTGGTTGTTATCAAACTTATGGTAAAAATATTACCCTCCGCCGAATCGATGCTGTGTGGAATAGAAAATATATTTCTTATATATCCAACTAATTCCTTAAAGATTTCAATATTAGTCCCATTTTTTACTTTTACCACTTCTTCCCAAAATATAGAAATCTTCTTTTCTTTTTGTAACTTAGCTTCCGTCAACTTTAACACGTCCCATTGGAAATAATTTCAACAGGATCCGATTAATACAAATTCTTCAAGTTTTCACTTAGTGGCATTATTTCAGTTTCTTTGCACAAATTACGTTGGCTGGTGCAATCATAATGAGAGATTTAATACCGTCTCGTCTTAAATCAAACCGCTGCATTTCTTTCACAAGCGAAACCTCCCACTGAACCAAAAGCTCGTAAATAATATCTCTAACGATACTTACGCGAAACATCAATGTGCAAAACTATCGAGAAAACACTCGCAAATGATCCGCAAAGTAATCACCCGTCGCTCAGTTTGTGGCAGAAAAAGTTTCGTTCTCGATAGCCCGCAAAAGATTCGTTTGCGAGCCTTTTTCGATAGTTTTTGTGAGCCTCCTACGATAACTTTTGCGACTTACTTCACCAATCGATTGCAAGCCTTTTTTGTTATTGATAACTATAAGTGCAAAGAACGCAAGACAGGCGAAGAAAACGTAAGAATAACGGAGCATACAAAAAAGGAACGAATATTGTTAGTTTCTGTCAAAATCATTTTTCTCCCTGTTCACATATCATATTCAAGCTTGAATGCGATAATTTGACTAAACTTTCACCTCTCGTATCACCTTTAAGCTCGAGTGTGATAGTTTTACGATACTCTTGCTTGACGTTCGCTTCGTGGTGCAGTGGGCTAGTAAAACTCGCGTACCGTTTCCTTTACTTTTAAAGTTGTGCATTTCACTACCCAGCAGACCAAACGCTCGCAAATGATATCGCAAATGAGTGAACTGCGATACTTAACCCGACAAAACTCTCGCAATCGGATCAGGAAAAGATAGAAATATGATTCATATGTCGTTCAGTTTGTGGCAGTCAAAGTCTCATTTATGATAGTCGCAAGAAATAGGGTTAGCATGCGTTCTGCGATACTTTTGTAATATTTGTAGCAAGTCGAGTAAAATATTTACTGTGATACGTTTTTGATTTAAAATATAATCAAAAAGAATCTCAGTTTTGAGGCCGTGGAAATATAAAAAAAGTATCGCAAAAGATATCGCCAACGACTCGTTTGCGAGCATTTTTTTGATACTTTTTTGATATATCTAGCGAGTATGATTAAATATTTGCTGAGATACCGCAGAAATATCAAAAAAGTATCGCAAACAATATCGGTAAAGTCTCACAAATAATAGTGTTTGCGAGACTTTTACTTGTTTCGTTCCCATAATGTTCCACAACAAAAAAAATACTTTTAATAAGTAATTCAAAATTTAATGCTACTTTGGCACATTTAATATGTAATTTGAGTGTTCAAAAATTATAATATAAGGCACTTCTTTGGAAAAAAACTTAAAAACTAAGAATACATATTACTAGCAATATAAAATAAGTTATAGTTTTTTTTTTTTGCGCCGGAAATCTGCAGGCGCGAGACTCTTTCCTGCGCATACTGAAAGTACTTCTGGCTCACGCGGTCAAAATCGCTGTCTTCAAGAGAGAACTTTTGCTTAAATGCATCTGCAAACAATATAAAAATCAGTATTAATTTTTCAATTTTATTTTATATTTATATTAGTAACACTAACGGCGTATGGCTAAAGTGGTTCGAAGGCCTCTAACACACTTTTTTGTTTCGGTTCCACGCCAGGAACATTGTTTGGCAACGTCATCATGTAACAGCTGTCGCCAAGAGCTCCGTATGAATTTGTCATAGGTTTTTTCGGAATTGGTAACCAATTCCATGACCTTAAGAAAAAATGAGAGATTTGTATTTAAATGAATTAAAGGCTGGATTTTGGATCGCACGAATATAATTTTGTATTGTGGCGAACTAAATTTTTTATTTCATCTGAAAACCAGAATTGGTGTCTTACCAAATTTTTAAAGGACTTCTCTTCCTTAAGAGTTTCCTCAAAAGCCTCGAAGTCCTCAAATGTGGCAAGTGGAGACTGTGGCACAGCCACTTTTAGCATCTTTGACTCTCCGCAAACTCTGGCCTTAATCGCGGAGATTTCACTCCTTAATGATATTATTTCGGCACCTTGACGATCAATTTTATTAAGTAACTGATCAACTTTATTAGCTGTTGTCTGCTGGGTTTCCACAACTTTCTTAAGTAGGTTCAATATTTCTGAAAATATATTCAATAAGTATATGCAAAATATATTCAATAAAATAAGTAATATAGAAAATGGTTCATTGCCTTACCAGAATGATTGCACCTATTGACTGGAGCCCTATTAGATATATCTGGAAAAAGAATTTAACGAAAGCGTAAGTTAAAGAAGGCCTGCCCTACTTCTTTATACCCGTTATTCACAGAAAGCAGTATTTAAAATCCTTTTCTTCTATCAGCTATAACTCCTCTGATCTGAATAAAGCAAGAGCGGAAGTAAAAGTGAGCCCTGCCCACCTTCGATATTAAAAATTGTGAAGTTTTTTCAACATTTTAAGTGTGGGGCAGAGTTAGGCTTGATCTTCGTGCTGCAAAAGAAGTCTTCATACAGACTGACGAACGGACGGACGGACGGTCAGACGGACAGGGCTAAATCGACTCGGCTGTTGATGCTGATCAAGAATATATATACTTTATAAGTTTGGAAATGCTTCACTCTGCCGTTACAAAAAATTTAGTCAATTAAAGTCAGACGGACGGAAGGTGGGCGGACGGACAGACAAGATCGACTCGGATATGCTTTATTACTTTTTACATATTCGACTAACGGGTATAAGAAGTAATTAAAATATCTAAATACATTTCTATAACACATGTATATTTTTTCAAAATTTTACCCATTAGTCTAGAATGTTGACTATTTTCGATGTCAACTCCATCTTTTTCGTAGTCATCAAAATTGAAAGAGTAGCTCATAATTTTTGTCTGAAATTAGTCAATTAAAGGGAAATAAATATGTGAACCGTTGTCTTCAAAATGAAATATTTTCCCTGATATATTTTCTATTTTATGTTGCAATATGTTTCGGTCCAAATTTAGTTGTGTTGAAGAGAAAATGCCTACAAAGGTGGAATTTATAGGAGAAGTAAAAAATGGCTCTAGGTCCACAACTTGTCGACTATACAAAATTGTTTTTTTAATTTCAATAATTTTATATAATGTATATTTGTGTCCATCCTTTACGAAATAATAGCAGTCGCGATCTTTCAGATCAAAATACCAGTGATTATATGAAATTTTTCCATTGGAGCCATTGAAATTTAATGTTTTTTCCTTGAGGACGACTTTTAAAACACTGCGTTCTACAGTTCGGTTGTACAATTGCTCCAAGGTGTAGTTAGACTTTTTTACCATTTTTTTAAGATGTCCTAGAAAGTTTTCGAACGGAAATGCACTTATGGTCTGCAGAGAACCATATTTCAGGGCTTGTTTGCTTAAATGTGTCAAGCAATGAAAATTGAAAGAAAGCATTGGGAACATATAGAAAGACGGAACTTGGCTTACAAAGTCATCTAGCAAACTGGATGCCAGAGAGTTTTGTGTGGCACAATACTCCTTGTGAAGAAGGAGTCGTATTCCTAGGCTGAGTAATAGAAAATGATTATATAAACCATTGTCTAAAATATCTTTTAAGACAATGGGCCCAGTATATAATAAAAATGTTCGAAGCTCAGTTGCCTTAAATCTGTCGAGATTATCAAGAGTTCTCACTTTTCTATTAAATTCCCTGGGTAAAAACTTTTTTAAGGCCTTCAGTTTATCATTAAGAGAAGTTAGGGAATGACGATTCAAAGAAAATGTATGACCTTTTACTCTCGCTAATGCAACTAGGATCGTTTTCATGACGCCAAGACAAACCACGTGCATGTAATCCAATGGAAAATGATTTACCATGTCAATTGGCAAATTTTCCAGAGCAAGTTTGCCTTGTATGTTGTGGTGCTCCGGTTGAAGACGATTTCGGAAACTTTCATTAGTTCGTGGTAGGTTACACGATTTCCTAAAAATTAGGCGCCTATTGAAACTTTCGCCCTTCTGAATGCAAAAGTTGCATGAATAAAAGCCTGAGTGGTATTTCACTCCCAAAATGAAAGCGCGTGCCGGCGCATCGCAAATAAAAGCTCTAACTAATACTTGGTAATATTTATCTTGAAATATAAGGCCATCCGTTAATAATTCTCTTAACTCGCACACAAAATCTTCTAAATAATCATTGGGATCACAAGGTTTTGAATTACCAACATATATCCCAGCTACCAAAACTGGCTTTGTCCCATTAACGTTAATCAAAATGGGCCATGTTTGTTCTATTCGAACTTATATTCGGTGATGAATAACTAAAATTTGTAAGAAAATCAGTTAATGCATCCTTTATACCTTAGTGCACATACTCGCCTGGCGCTACAATTCGTTTCATAATACCACGTGGAGTGCCTTTTAAAGTACGTACATCTCGTGGTAAACCTGGAATTTTTTCACCCAAAATCATAAGTAAGTCATTGCCAGCTTTCTTGCTGACATTATTAGCAGACAACCACTGCGCTAAGCGAGTATTAAAATCGGTTGTACTGGAATTTTCGATAGAAGCAAATGCATTGCTCTCAGAAGGTAACGGGATTATTTCATTTTCACTCTCTATTTCTTGTATGTCACAACTTTTATTAAGAACCTCATTTTCTCCTGCAGCTCGTTTTACATGCCGAGCCTCGCAAATATATTGACGGCTTTTTCTTTTATATGGCATTTTGCTTTTCTCTTTAAATCACTTACCTGTCAGTAGAAAATAATTTTATTACCCGTAGTCACTGGCGCACGCGTCTAAACACTTTGACGAACAAAACAAAAGTAAACAAAAGAATTTTTCAACTCCAAAGCAACGACGGCTGACGGGGTCACACTCTCTCGGCAATTCACTCGGCAGCTCTGAGTGTCAGAGAGTTGCACACATTTTTTTTTCCGTACGGCCGCGCTCTAAAGGCTCACGAAAGCGATTTATTTTCTCTCTCTCTCTTTCTATTTCATTGTTTTTTTTTTTTTTGCCCAGGCGCTTCACGGCAATCGACCTTTTATCGCAAAGCTCTCGCAGGAAATCTCGCGTGCGAGTGCTTTGCGATAGAAAAATTTTACTCACGTTGTTTGCTCACATGCGAGCTCGTTTGTGAGAGTTTTGCGATAGTCTCGCAAAATGCTCGCTTGCTGGTCTGCTGGGTATACACTGGCTATTCATATATGTATTGTTGGGCATTGAGACCAACAAAAATTTTGTCATCGCGCCAAAAATAAGAATTTAAGTCGCTAACATTAAATCTACTAAGTTTCATATTCCGTAAAAAATATGTATACATGTAATATGTGCTTTCATACTATAAAAATATATTTAAGATATTTAAAACTATCAATATGTGTTGACTGCGAAAAATATCCAGGATCTAATTTAGGAATCGAATAATGTTTCACGTTTTTCGCGTATATAAGAAAAAAGAGCCAAAACGAGCCATTTCCAATAAAAAAGTGTCAGTGCACCAACAGGATAAAAAAACACCAGTTTTGGTGCATAAACACCAAGTGTGGCAACCGTGCGCCCAATACACATCTCCATATTTGCTGATTATTCGATTTTCGAAGATAGAGCGCAGAAGATCGATTGTGGCGTGCACTGAGTGGCACGTAGCGCCGTCTCTTGCAACTAGGGTTGCCGAATATTTTTAAAATATCGTATCGATGATATTCTCTGATTTGAAAAAAAAAAACAAATCTTATTTAATATATTGCTTTTTAAACATCGATCTATCGATATAATTGATATTTTAGTTTTTTTCCTGTTTTTACCAAAAAGAGGAAATACTCTGCCCCAAAATAAAAAGATATAGTCTATATTAAGCAAACATAACAATATTTTGCATGAGATTCGAGTTTTCTATGTATTATACATACTAAATACTTTTAGTTCCAATATTTGGGCTAAATTTGACATGTTTTTTAAAAATTCGTGGAAAGAAATCGGGAAGAGATTTTGTAATTCTGTTTTTTGTATTGTACAATTCATTATAAAAAACACAAAATTAAAAATTTGTGAATGCGAGGGCTGTTCAAAAAGTTCTCGGGATCCAAAGTAGGCTCTTCCAAAAAAAGATGTGTCGATGGTACCCACGTTTCCGGGAGTTATCAGAAAGCAAAACGGAAGATGGGAAGTTTGTTAGTATGAATGCCATTATCGTCCGTAGCAGAATTGTGAAAATAAAATTGAATTTAAAACGAGAAAGGCAAGGCTAACTTCGGTAGGTTCCGACATATTAGCAGCGTGCAGTAAAATGAAAACTCTGTGCAAAATTTCAGCTCGCTAGCTTCTAAACTGAGGGACTAGTTCGCGTAGAAACAGACAGACGGACAGACGGACGGACAAAGCTTAATCGACTCAGCTCGTCACGCTGATCAAGAATATATATACTTTATGTGGTCGGAGATGATTCCTTCTATGCGTTGCAAACTTCTGGGCAAAATTATAATACACTTTTCAAGTGTATAAAAAGTGCGGCCTTTTAAAAACGAAAAATCGATTTTTCACAATTTTTTTGCAGTCCAGTGTACAAAGATTTTTTCTCAAAGATTGAGGTAGGGACGAAAGACACGTAAATTCTGCGTCCATAAAGCCCTACATCATCAAAATCGGTTTGGTAGAACTTGAGAAAATGTGGGCTCCAGTCCGAAAAACTTGGTTTCGAGATAAATGAGTTTAAAGTAATTTGAAAATTGCTTTTTTTACCGAAGTCATTGGTCGACAAAAAAAAGCTATATAATCTAAGGTTTTTCGCATTTTAAAAATCCATTTGGGATAATATTTTTGTCGTGTAAACGCTTGCTTTAAATACTTTTCCGCACAAATTACACTTGGCTGTGCCTTTTTTTATGTCGCTCTAATTAGCTTTTATCAAATTTAAATCCATTTTCTGTCTCTTTAATGCGCTTGCGCTCGCTACCCAGATTAAAGAGTTACCAACGCACAAATATCATAAAATATCCCAAAAAAAATCGATATTCGATATTTGGTCAAAAAAAAATCACGATATAAATATATCAGTTTTAAAAAATATTATAGATATATTGATATTTTGATATATTTTCGACAACCCTACTTGAAACCAAATATCGTCCAAGTCTTCCGCTTCAATTTCCTCGAAGAACCAATTACTTAACATTTCGCGGTAGCGCTCACCATTCAAGTTCATGGTGGCTGCTTCCCCATTTTCAAAGAAAAATGGACCAATGATGCCTCAAGACCAAAATCCGCACCAAACAGTGACAGGTGGTGGGTGCATTGGCTTCTCGACGACGATATGCGGATTTTGTGTGCCCCAGATGCGACAATTTTGTTTATTAACATAACCACCGAGGCTTCATCCGAAAGATGAGTTTTCTGTAAAATTCACCATCTTCGGCCAAACAATCTTGCGAGCTGAAGACGATAGCTGCTGCACCAATTTGAAAAATTCGCATCAAAGAAGTTTGCGAAATGTCCAATTATTGAGATCGATGGCAAGTTGACATCGATGATTGTTCACGCACATTTTCAGCAACCGCTGCAATGATTTCGGTCGAGCTCACTAGACAAGTACGTATACGGGTTGGTTTACATTCCAGTTTCATGAACTCGCTTCACGAATTGATCCAACACTTTTTTTTTTTTGTTGAATGCTTATCTTTAAATTTGCAACAGTTTGAGTCGAGGACTCATCACTTTGGAAATATGTTTTTAAAATTTCCCGACTTTTTCTAAACGTATAGTGACCCATTTCGTAAATGTTATGGTTTTACTAAATATTAGTCGCTTTCCGGATGGCATTTGTCGTTTTTAAAGTCAAATTATAAATAGATCAAATTTCAAACGCTAGATGGACCGCCCTGTAGTTAACAGTGCTTAAGAGCTGTTTGATCAGAGTGACCTTTCACCTTTTAGGTATGTATGGTCACACTGGTTTAGTTATGCTCCACACACACAAGAAAGGAATTTTCTGCAGTACTGGATACAGGCCTTTAATAAAGAATAATGGCTTAAAACACGATGTTTAAACTTTTAAATGGGTTGCTCACAACCCCCCACAAATTTTCGAAATGGCAAAATATCACTTTTTATACTCTGTACCAAAGGTACAGGTACAAAGGTACAGTGTGTAAAAGTATGAAGTATGTATATATATTCTTGATCAGCATCAACAGCCGAGTTGATATGGCCATGTACGTCTGTCCGTAAGAGATAGAGGATTGAAATGTATGGGACATAAGCTTCTTATACTTATAGGCAGATCTAGTTTATTTTAAATTTTTGCCACTCCTCCTCCCGTACCTTGTAGAGATAGCTAGTCAATAGTAATATGTTTCGATTTGCCGCAGAAATGATAAAGATCGGAGCAAAAAAGGAAAAAAAACCCCCCTCCCCCGAACCTACAACCAACACCACCGCTTTTCATTGAACAAAGAGAGAGAGAGAGAGTGAGAGAGAAACTTGGAAATGAGCACAGCAGCATTTAACTCCTACTCAGGGTACAGAGTATGTTACATGGCTTGACCGACTTTCTCACTTGTTTTTCAATATGAAACCCCAACCCAAATTTTTTTTTTTTAAAACTATGAACTATGATGAGCAAAGCATCTGTAAACAGCAAAATTTACAAAACAAAATAATATTGATCTTTGGCGAAGTTATGTTCGAAAAACAAAACTATGATCACAACCCCATTTTCCCCTACTAATAACCGTACCCGAAACAGTATTAGGTTAATAACCCTAACCCGTGCCTTAATAGATATTCCACAGCAGTTATATATTTATTCGTAACCGCAAAGAAAGCGATCGACAAAAATACTAACCGAAACACAAGCAAGCTAAAACTTGAAGGTATGAAAAGACCTGTATATTTAATTTGTACTGAACTCGACCAAACATTTTGTGAACCGAACTAATGGCTCCTTGAACCTCTGAACCGGTTTGGCATCCAAGCTTATTGCTAACATTAATGTTAACATTTATTTTAATGGAAATGCGCTGTAAATTGATATAACTAACAGCTACTGATTTTTTTAAAGTAAGGCGGGGTCATCTTTAACTTACGCTCTCGTTAACGTTGTTTATTTCATTTTTCTAAATAGATTACTAAAACACAGTGACCGAAATCCTGAAACACCTTCCATTGACCCTGGACAAGGACAGTCGGAGGAACGGAACGTACCTGCACCCAAACAACACAGAAACCATAGACAAATGAGTTCTTTTATAAGGAAGCTCTCACAAAATCATGAAGAGGGAACCAACATGCTGCGATGCTGTTACATGCATCCCAATCAAAAAGAGACTGTAGGACAACAGCTGCAAAATCATATTACACATTCAAAAAATGATGTTAAACCGTTACTGTTAAAGTCTTCACATGATCCAAAAGAAAACACCAATAGTACTTATTCTGAAATGAATCGCCTGTTGAACTATATTGAATATCGATTACGAGATTTGACTGTGAACCCAAATTACAACTGTTTAGAATGGGTTGAAACAACCGGCGCAAAGCTTAATATGCTCTGGAGTCGTCTAACGATGCAAAGGATTGCTAAATTTGAATCATCTAAACGGTACAAGTTATGCCAAAATGATTTTAAGGAAATGTATGAAGAAGCAAAATTGACAATATCTCATACATGTCTGGATAAGTTTTCGAATAAATTAAATGGCCTACCATATGCTTCCAAGCAAGAACTTATTAATGCAGACGTTCGTGGACTAGTAAACTCAGCAAATAAACTGTGTACCAATCATTTTGGAATTGATGTCAATGACTTGATTAAAATGAACACACTTATACGTAAATGCCGTTCAAATAACGTATACTTTGCGTCCAACAAATTCAATAATATGAATGACAAATTTATAAATAATCTATTTGATGCAAGATGGCCGTCGACTTACGTCTCAATATGCCACTTACAGGAAAAGTTAGTATTTGCGTGCAATATGAGTGAATGTATTACAACATCTGCAATATGTCTTGACAAACACAATATTAAAATATTGAGTTACAATTGTTCGAAAACTTACCACTATCAGGATAACTATCCTTTAAAGACCACTCCCCAGACCGTTAAGTTTCATGACAACTTTTTAATAATCGAAGATTCATCTTTAAATTGTTATAATATCAATGATGATTGGAAAACACGGGAGTCAATAAATACCAAGGATATTTGCATGATAAGAAGCGTGTCGTCAGAAGTTTTGAACGAAAGCCACTTAACACTACCAGTTGCTCCCGTTTTAAAGTGCGGAAACAGTAGCGTTCCACACCGCATTACCGGCAAACTGCGGAATTCAGAACAACAAAGATATATACAAAAAAATGTGGAGGCTGAGGTAACTATTAATTTTAATGATGTATCACAATTTGCAGACTTATTTACTCGTTTGAAATTTTTTTTGTTTTTCGGGAATTTAATTTTTAGGCGAATAGCTAGTCTGTACAGTAGACTGGTCCAAATTTCAAAAATTCTGGAAATTCAAAAATGTCCCGACGGATTCTGAAAGTTTGACACAAATTAATAATTTCCATTTTTTTTTGGGAATTTTAGTTGTAGATAAACCCATGGCAAGAGGCCTCGGAAGTTCGAAAATTTGACTTAATTTTGGTGGCCACGGCTTTAACGGTAAAAAGCTGAAACTTTGCACACATGTCTTTTTTATGCTCCGCTTTAACATAAATTTTTATTTTCCGCTTACCGTGCATTTTTCGACTAGCTCCCATAGAGACGATTGCTCTTAAAAAATAGAATTTTGGGATAACTTCTTTGTTTGTGGTTGAACCTAAGCCAAAATTTAATGGTATTGATATTTTACTATCCTTTACAAAATATGTAAGATTCAGAAGAAACACATAACTATTTGACATCAGCAACCAGTTGGATGAAAATTTCTTCTATTAAAATCTCCTACCCTTGGTAAGCTACAACCACCAAATTATATATTTATCAGTTCTAAATGTTCCCCCACAATATACTTTCCCCCATGTATACTTTTATTTGATCAAGTAGCTGCCCTAGAAAGTGTTGCTCTTGAAATTGAATCTAGTGAGAAAAACTTCTTTGCTATTAAAGGTACCTTGATAAAAATTCATATTTATCGATTTTATGTGCTCCCCCACCATATATACAAAGGTTGGGATCATCGAACCTGTTAATAGTGTTTTTTCTTAAATATCTCATATTAAACTAGCTGAACCCGCCGCGACTTCGTCCGCGTCCAAGTTTTGAAAAAATCGTAGTAAGCAAAAAAAATTGTATAGCTCTCTGAACACTGCATTTGTATATTATTTATTTGTTAAAAAGCAAATTCTTTTTTAATATCATTGGCTTCATTAGCTTAGTGCTTAGACAGTTTCGAATTTACGGTTGATTAAAATGAATCAATCTGGGAATAGAGGATTAAGCAAGGCGCGGAAAAAGCAGTGATCTGTACACATATTATTTTCTATCCCGTCCCGTCGTACCGGACAAAACCAAATTTTCAAGTAGCGTGAAAATTCCTGAATTAAAAATTATTCCCTTCCTGTCTTGTGAATGCTGAACAGTCAAGGGACATTTTATTTATAAGTGCGAAAAAATTAGAAGCAAATTTAACTTTTCTTTTTTAAAAGCGGAAAAAATAAATATATTTTCCATAAAGGTAAAAGTTCCCGCTGCCCCTCTGATTTTTATCTGCAAAAAGCTAAATTGAAAAATAAGCTGTTTTGGCAACACTGTTTAGTTTTTTCCGTCAAACAGATTTTTCATTGCAAAATGTTTTTATGAAATTTCATTTTCAAATCTCTTACATTATCAGCTCACAGCCTAGTTAATTAACAAAAACTCGCAAATGAGATAAGGAGACAACTAATTTTTAGCAGACTGCTCACGACATGTGTGCCATCACTTTTCCTGTAGAATAGTTGAAGTCACGTACCATCTCTAACAACAGCCTATGGTTGTTTGCAAGCAAAAAACACAAACAGCAGTTAGTTTTGTGAATTTCAATTAAATTATTTTGAAACGCGATCATCATTTGGTTGAAGCTATCGATGTGTTTTGTATGACCCATAAGATTCAATGCAATTGGATGAGGCCATTCTCAATTTGATTTATTGCTTGTTAATGTGAAAAAAAAACACACATACATATACACGCCCTCAGCGCGCTCTCACTCTCTCTCGAGTTCTCAGCGAAACAAATTTTCCTCAACATTGCCTGAGCGCAAGAACCGTTAATTGCCCATACTCACGTTTCATTGGCTTTTTCAATAGATTGGAGAAAAATTTTCCAATTTCCTTTCTTAGTGAGCGCCTGCATAACTAAACGAAGGTCTATGCCAAAAATCAGACCTGTACGATAAGCCGTTTTCGCTGTGGCTTGATAATATGTCAGTCTGTCAGTCGGGCGTACAGATTTATATATATAGATAATGAAAAAAAACAATTTATTTAATTATATAAGGTTGTCAATAAAGTCTTGCGGTATTTTTATTGAATTTTCAATTGTTCATAAAATTGGTTATAATAATGCGATTTAAGTCAAATATGCGCCGTTTTGTTCGATGACGAGCTCCCAACGAGATGCCAACTTCATAATGCCCCTCTTATAGAAGCTCGCTTCCCTATTGGCAAAAAACTCGGAGAGCCAATTTTCACAGGACTCTCTTGTGGCCAACTTCCGACTACCAAGCTCGTTCGCCATGGACAGAAATAGGTGGTAATCACTTGGTGCGAGATCCGGACTATACGGTGGATGCAAAAGAACCTCCCATCCGAGCTCCCGGAGCTTCTGGCGCGTCACCAAAGATGTGTGTGGCCTGGCGTTGTCCTGATGAAAGACAAAGTCGGCTGTAACCGACTTCGATATACCCGTTACTCATGAAAAAGCATGTTTAACAGTGTTCCTGCGTTCTTTAGGGTGACCATCAGAAAAGTATGCAACATTTTTTTAGGGTGGAGTGCGGGGGGCCTGGTTCACTTCTTTGCTCATAACTTCAGAACCGTTCATCCGATCTTCATCATTTCGATTCATTTTGCTAATTACTAACTATCTCTAGAAGGTACAAATCGTCTATCTTTAAAAATGTAGGAGATATAACGTTTTTTCCAAATTGCGGGGCGGAAGGGGGCGTGGCCAATATTTGAAACAAACTTGATCTGCGTGCAGAAAAAAGAAGCATTTGTCCCATACATGTCAAACCTCTATCTCTTACCATCTCTGAGATCTAGGTGTTCATACAGACAGACGGACAGACGGACGGACGGACAGACGGACGGACGGACAGACGGACAAGTCTATATCGACTCGGCTGTTGATGCTGATCAAGAATATATATACTTTATATGGTCGGAAATGATTCCTTCTGCCTGTTACATACATTTGCACGACTTTAGTATACCCTTTTTACTCTACGAGTAACGGGTATAAAAACCAAAATATGCTACGCAACTTGCAAGTTGTCAACGATCACGCCGAGCGGGCTGTTAAGCTGATCACTGAATTCAATAAGTCAATTACGCGCGATGAAGACAGCAAGCAGTATCTCATGCAAGTTCTTGCTGAATACCGACAAAAAAACCCAAGCGTCAATAAATCTAATTTATAATAAAATAAATTGTTTTTTTTTTCATTATTTAATATGAGATATTTAAGAAAAAACACTATTAACAGGTTCGATGATCCCAACCTTTGTATATATGGTGGGGGAGCACATAAAATCGATAAATATGAATTTTTATCAAGGTACCTTTAATAGCAAAGAAGTTTTTCTCACTAGATTCAATTTCAAGAGCAACACTTTCTAGGGCAGCTACTTGATCAAATAAAAGTATACATGGGGGAAAGTATATTGTGGGGGAACATTTAGAACTGATAAATATATAATTTGGTGGTTGTAGCTTACCAAGGGTAGGAGATTTTAATAGAAGAAATTTTCATCCAACTGGTTGCTGATGTCAAATAGTTATGTGTTTCTTCTGAATCTTACATATTTTGTAAAGGATAGTAAAATATCAATACCATTAAATTTTGGCTTAGGTTCAACCACAAACAAAGAAGTTATCCCAAAATTCTATTTTTTAAGAGCAATCGTCTCTATGGGAGCTAGTCGAAAAATGCACGGTAAGCGGAAAATAAAAATTTATGTTAAAGCGGAGCATAAAAAAGACATGTGTGCAAAGTTTCAGCTTTTTACCGTTAAAGCCGTGGCCACCAAAATTAAGTCAAATTTTCGAACTTCCGAGGCCTCTTGCCATGGGTTTATCTACAACTAAAATTCCGAAAAAATATGGAAATTATTTTTTTGTGTCAAACTTTCAGAATCCGTCGGGACATTTTTGAATTTCCAGAATTTTTGAAATTTGGACCAGTCTACTGTACAGTTCGAGATTAGTTTTGATCCTGGACAATAACATGTCTTCCTCACTAAAGCAAATCTTTTATAAGTAATCGCTATCTGTAAAAATAGAGGCAAGCTAACTTCGGCTCGACCGAAGTTTATATACCCTTGGAGCATGATATGTGCCTGCCAGTTTGTTATATGGCACCTATACGATAAATTAATCCAATTTTGAGAAAATTTTAAAAACAAAAAAATTTTCTTTCTATAACTACTTTTTCGACCGATCGTTCCTATGGCAGCTATGTGCTATAGTCGTCCGACTTGAATCAAACTTGGCAGAATTGTGTGGTAGTATAATATTGATCAGTAACAAAATTGGGAGCGATATCATTGAAAACAAAAAAGTTTTTCCCACTAAGACGTTTTTTCCAAAATATCCTTTGTACGGCAGCTATACTATATAGTTGCCTGATTTTCATAAAACTTGGTGAAATTATGTTAAGGCATAGAAAACTTAAGGTTTGGGTACGATTGCGTTGAAGACAAAAAGTTTTTCTCAGTAAGACTACTTTTTCGACCGATCGTTTCTATGGCAGCTATACGATATAGTCATCCGAACCGGCCAATTCCAACAAATGTGCTGCGTATTTGTACCAAAAGACTTCGTGCAAAGATGGGTTAAGTTAGCTTTAAAACTGACGGAGGAGATAGCATAGAAACAGACGGACAGACGGACATGGCTATATCAACTCAGCTCGTCATGCTGATCAAGAATATATATACTTTATGTGGTCGGAGATGCGAAGAGGGTTCCTTCTACCCTCTCCAAGGGTATAAAAATGCAGTTTCCTATGTTAGAATCAGATATTAAACCCGTAACCGCTAAAAACACTTTAAAATTTATAACCGAAATCGTAACCGTAACCGAAAAAAAAAATTTTTTTAACCGTAACCGTATAAGCTTTATTTACAGATCTATTGGGGTTATTATCTTAATAAATATTTAATCACTGTATATGCATAATCCTACATACATATGGGCATTTCCGCCGAATGGTAAGCCTGGACCGAAAAATAAAATTTAATGACAATTTTATATTTAATTATTTAACATGCAAAACTTATGCTATGTTTACAAAATCTCTTCATTGCAATCAATTAAGAAGAAAAAAAATGCATAGAGAACAAAAAAGTTCGATTAACGGTTAATTTTTATCTTGCTCTTTTTAACCGTACGTTCGCGACCCGTACGTTCGCGACCGGTAATTAATTCAATTTTAAACAAACCAATAGAGATATTTTTCTGTGTAAACACTCGATAGAAAGGTGCATTAATCCTCTTTTATAATAAATTAATCGCTTTAGAATATTCCGTTCCATTTCGCAGAATTTTGCATTTCACTAGATTAAGCCAAAGTCGACTTCTATTCCGCGTACGTTCGCGACCTCATGTTTATTGCTATTATTATGAAATCTACAACTCGATAAACCCCGTCTTTTGCACTAAACACAGAGCTAACAAAATGCTATCAAATCGCAAAAAGAAAAGTGGGGATAGTTTTTGTTTTCTGTCTTTTTTAGTCTTTTTTGTATATCAAAAGCGTACAAACGTACGTTCGCGACCCGCGGAAATGCCCATATGCATTTATTCACTTAGGTTGACTGCTTATTTATTATGAGCCGCATTGTTGCTATCGGACTGGCATAGCTACATACTGCATTGAAAGTTGCATTGGGGAGGAAGAAAATTTGGTTGGGCTTGATCATAATACATGTCATTGATTGATTAGCTGGTTACTCGGACGCGGACAATTTTGATACACTATGTAGTGTGCCAGCCAAAAAAGTCTGCTGTTGTTTGTTTAAAAACAGGCAACCTAATTCAAATAAAATAAAAGAGTAAAAAATTAATAATGGAAGTAAGTAGGGAAAAATTAGAGGTCATAGGCAATGTCATGTTCACTTTCATGGAGGCATTTTTGTGGGGCTAGAAGTATCAGCAGTCTCTTTTATTTTGCAGAACTTGACCACTGAGACACGCATCGGAAGATTAGAGACATTAAGCCAGAGGTCATAGCCACGTCAGCTCCATGGACTAGAGCCGGATCATACTCGGCGGGCGGGGTAGTTTATTACGTATTTAAAGGTAGCTGGTAGGTGAGCACATAGGTAGCAACGGGATGAACGGAAGCTACCTTAGTAAGCCGTAGGAGATACTACTAGGGCTGTGGAGCCTGCGAAGACTTAGGACTGTTTGTCCGTAGGTGTGGCGGCTATGGAGGATTGGACTCGGGTGGTGTGCATACCGACCTAACATTTGGAAGATCATTTTAACAACATACCTAACATTTGGAAGATCCTTGGTGAGTCTTTTTCGAGCCCATTTGATGATTTAAAGTGATTAGTTAGTTTCATGTGCGATTTAGGGAAGACTCGAAAATGAAACGAAAAAACGACTCAAAAACACTCCCAACTGACTCAAAAACGAGTCAAAACTGATTAGAAAAATGGGTTGTAGACGAATCTTCAAGAAGAGTCGCTGCTAGGGTACCATTTTCTCCCGACCAAAGTATCATTTATGATCACAAAACGATCGCAATTCAAAATCAGACAGAGCACTCGAAAAAGACTCGAATGTGATCAAAAAATTCTGAAAATATGTTATCTATTTTTATACATAGGTTCTTTGCAACCACTTATTTTTCAACGCCGATGTTGCCTGCTAAGCCCGCCAATAGTTGGCCACACTGAACACACATACACAGAACAGATCTTGTCATTCGCGTTTTGTTTCTCATAAGTTTGGTTGTGGACAACATTATAATGTTTAACATTGTGCACGATGCCAAAGGCTATGATCAGTGTTTGTCCAGAAAGTCAAAGGACTGATTTTCTTCCGCCGCGACTGTACTTCGGAGCGTGCGCACACCGACTGGATTCGGTAAAGCGGCGTTCCTAGCTAACGAACGAGCGGCTGGTTTGTTGTCTCCGAGCACCTGGCGAAGTGTTTCTGTGGTGCAAGCTGAAAATGCAGCGTTATGCAAATGTAGGTACGCGATTAAATTCTGTGTGAAACACGTTAAATCTGCGACAGAGACATTTGATATGATCGAGCAGGCTTACCCAGATGTTGCTTTAGCAAGAAGTGGTGTGTTTCGGTGGCACAAGGCCTTTTTGGAGAGCCGGTAAGAGGCCGATGAAGACGTTGCGGGAAGACAATGTGACTCGTGTGCGCAAAGTTTTGAACTCAGGCCGTCGACTTAGTTTTCGTTTATTTGCCCAGGTGTTAAATTTATTAAAACTGTGCTCAAAGGACTCATACGAAGGCTCAACCGGGTCCGACATGACATCGCAGCCGACTGGAAGTTGCACCACGACAACGCCCCGGTTCACACCGCCTTTGTTGTTAACAGCTAACTGACCAAGGCCGGCATCCCAACGCATCCGCATCCGCCCTAAAGCCCAGATGTGGCCTCCGTACTTTTTTTTGTTTCCTCGCCTGAAAAGGCCGATAAAGCCAAGCATTTTGGGACGACAGAGAGGATCCAAGTAGCATGCACCGCGGATCTCAAGGCTCTTCCGGAGAATGCCTTCCGTGACGCCTTCCATGCTTGGAAATCGCGTTGGAAGGGCTGCATCGACGCAGAAGGAGCCTATTTTGAAAGTTTTTAAAGAATTGTACCAAAATTTCAATTTTGAAGAATTGGCTTAATAAATTGTTTTAACTTACAAAGGGCCGATTTCACATCTTCTACATAGAGCTATTTGTCACATAAACTAACAAATAGCAGTGTAAAATCGATGACTATCTGACACATAGCAGCAATCTGAGAGAACAGAAATCGGCCATTAATTGTTTCGACTGTCTTATTACTTTCCGCACAAACCCTGTAATTTGAACAATTTCTGTGGTGTTGGACCAGGCGAAATGGATAAAGGTTGAAGATACAAAAATAAGTCTGTCGTCTCCAAAACATTTATTAAATTCCAATTTTTAAATGAACCACCCTCTATGTTTCCAAAACAAAAAAGACTGCTAAGCAAAGTAATTATATAGGAATGGTGGAAAAAAAATTCAACAATATTTCCAGATCTTTTTGAATTAACCTAAGTTGTGCTAGCAGTACCACAAACACAAGTAAGTGTTGAGGGTTTATTTTCTGGAGTAAAATTTATAATGATGCTAGCTTGCAACTTAGATGAAATTACAATATCGTTCAAGGTGTCATTTCTGATAATAACAACTCGTAACATGAAGGTACATAACGACAAATAGTATATACGTTGACCAATGCACATACATTTAGTCATCCACTTTATTTAACTTTACACGATGCTTTTTTTTATACCCTTGGAGAGGGTATATTAAAATTGTCCGGATGTTTGTAACGCATAGAAGGAAGCATCTCCGACCACACAAAGTATATATATTCTTGATCAGCATGACGAGCTGAGTTGATATAGCCATGTCCGTCTGTCCGTCCGTCTGTTTCTATGCTATCTCCTCCGTCAGTTTTAAAGCTATCGTAACCAAACTTTGCACGAAGTCTTTTGGTACAAATACGCTGCAAATTTGTCGGAACTGGCCGGATCGGATGACTATAGCATAAAGCTGCCATAGGAACGATTAGTTGAAAAACTAGTTTTAGTGAGAAAAACTTTTTTGTTTTCAATGCTATTGCTCTCAACGCTCGTATTTATAAGTTTTCAATGATTTCAAATAATTTCACCAAGACTTGTCGAAATCGGACAACTATATAGTATAGCTCCCATACAAAAGATATATCTAAAAAAAAACCATTGTGAGAAAAAGTTTTTTGTTTTTAATGCTGTCGCAGCCAAACTTGTTACTGATCAATGTTATATGCTACCACACGATTCTGCCAAGTTCGATTCAAATCGGATGTCTATAGCATATAGCTGCTCTAGGAACGATCGGTTGAAAAACTTGATTTAGGTAGAAAAACTTTTTTGTTTTTAGTGCTATCGCTCCCAAGTTTTTAATGATTTTACATAATTTTACCGAAATTGGTCGAAATCGGACAACTATATAGTACAACTATAAATACAAAAGATAGGTCTGAAAAATTTTTTTTCATATCTCAAGCTCCAAGGGTCGGTCGAGCCGAAGTTAGCTTTCCTCTATTTTTCTTCTTCATTAAGGCTTTTCATGTGCTGTTCAGTGCTCTTTTGTACTCACTTAGTCTTAAATTAATGTGCTTTTTAAATGGCATGTTTAAAAATAGCGCCACTTCAAGATACTTGAATAGTTTTACCGTTTCTGGTTCTATTTCATTATCATTGTCTTAGACTTTTCCGTGTTGATTTCCAGTCCCCATTTTAGGCACTATCTTAGCACTTTATTGATCATCTCCTGTAGCATCTTAGGTGATTCAGCGAGGATGACTATGTCGTCCGCGTACATCAGGATTTTAAATAATTTCCCACCAAATTTCGCTCCTCCACAGTTCAGTGAAGATATCATTTACAAATAGGGAGAACAAAAGAGGGCTGACAATGCACCCCTGCTTTACTCCAAGATTTGTTTTGAACCAGGGCGAAAGATTAAATCCATCCCACACTGCCGTTTCATTGTCCTCATAGAGGCTTTTTATTATTTGTAGTATCTTTGTCGAGATGCCTATATCCGCTAGCTTGCGAATCAGAAGTTTCCTGTCTACTGAATCAAATTCTGCTTTAATATCAATAAAAAACAGGTATAGTTTTTTGTTTTTCCTCACAAAGTCCCTGCACACCGAAGTCACCGTTCCTAAACCCAGATTGACTTTCGTGTTATATTTGAAGTTCGTCCAAATACGATTTTATGCGGGCGTCCGTAAAATGTTTTTAACAGAGTGTTTAAAAAGGAGATGCCTCTGTAATTGCTCTATAGATATTGATTATAGTAGCGCTGCTTCTCTGCACAAAGTTGTTTATAATACATATTCTCTCGAAGGAAGCTTGCTTTGCTTTCCGGTGTATTGTTGCGCGACTGCTGTCTCAGTCAGTGCATTGAAAGTTTTCTTGCCTTTTCACAATCATTATCGTACCAGGGTTCTTTGAAGTTGGTTTAATGCGGCTTTTGCATGTATTTTGCTGCTTCAGTAATGCAATCAGTTAAACGCTGGAGTTCATAATGCGATCTAATCTCAGACTGCACTCTTCCTTGAAATTTGCCATCCATCTCAGCTTTGGTAGTAGTTTGTTGGTCTCAGCTTGTGTCTGTGCTCTTATATAAAGAAAGAAAAAAACTTTTTTTATTAGATGTACAGAGGCATGATCGAACCCCAACCTCCCGCCCAGCAGTCCAGCACACAAACCACTGGGCCACATACGGCTACCGCCAACTAGCATAGTATTTTGTATTCTTGCTTGTAGAAGAAAGTCGTAGAGCTGCTCATAATCATCTGACCATCTTGTGCAGTTGAGGACGTGGGTATAATATATAGCTTCTCTCGGGGCTATATTGCCGTTCTTAAGCGAAGCGTTCACCATTGAGAAGGTTTCCAATTCTGCAATAATTCCAACTGTATTGCCTTTTTCAAAAATGATCCGTGTGTCTCTCACGTTGTTTTCTGGTACCTTCAGTTTAGTGTAGTTAGTAATTACTGTCTTAGTGTAGTTAGTAATTACTGTCTTGTATTAGAATAATTCCTTCCCCATGCCAAGTACAAGTAGTTCGCTGTCTTCCAGGTCGGCTTAATTATTAAATTAAATATTTAATAAATATACTAAATTATTATGGAGAACTGGGAGGGCAAGAAGTTCCAGTACCCAAATTTGTGTCAGCTAGCCAAAATTGTTCATTCGGTTCCCTCAATGCAAGTGAGCGTGGAACGTTCATTTTCACCCCAAAAATTAGTGTTGACGGATCCAAGAAGCAACGTCACAGCTGAGTCTCTCCAAAATTTACTTTTTGTTTTCCTAAACAATTAAATAATAAAAAACTTTTAATAAACACTAAATTGCATTTTATGTGTTTGTCTTGGTTCATTATACAGATTATACATCAATGTTTCCAATATTCCTTATGATAAAGTAGTAATTTCTTGTTAAGTTTTATTTTTAAGCAATACAATAAAACTCAGCCATAATCATTATTTTTCAGTTTTATTTTTTTGTTAAAAAATAATCCTTATTGTTGAATTAAAATCAATAAGCAATACCGTTAATACGTGTATATATACGTGGAGAAAGATCTGTCAGAGGAGAAACAAACGCAGAAAAAGGCACTTATCCAACTAAAAAGGGAGCTGTCACGGATAGGCAACGTCAAGATCTTTGTCAGAAATGATAGCATTAATGTAAATGGCACTTGGATGTATTTTGATGCGAGCCGAAAATTAGTTGCAAAGGGACAACAAGCGGAGGAATACCTAAAGAGCATTTATGGCGACAAAATCAAAGACATGGACCACCAGCTTCAGTCCCTATTAGACAGAGCCCAAAAAAACTAAGGAGCAATCATCCGAGCAGCCTCAATATTTGTCAAAGTAAAGCGTGTAAAAAACTGTTAAATGTTTTGTCGTATAATATACATGGATTAGAAAATAAGTCTATGTTCCCCCTTTTTTTTTGAATATTTAAGATCATTTGATATTTTCATTTTATTAGAAACACATGTATGTCAGGATAAAATTAAAAAGTTTGAAAAATATTTTAGTACGTATGAGGTGTACTGGACGCCAGCAACACGTAACTCCAACTTTGGCCGTGCGATTGGTGGAACCCTTGTGGGTGTAAAAAAGAACCTAAAAGATATGGGTCTGACACACGAGATGATACAAGTGCAAGGTATACATATATTAAAGCTGCGGGACAGTCATAAAACCTTAAATATAATTCCACTATACATAAGAGGATGCAACTGGAACATGGAATTTTTACCTGTTGAAGATATTTTCTCAGAAAGTCGCATAGAAAACCCCATTGTGATAGGTGACCTTAATGTTCGAATCGGAGAACTTTCGCAGGAGATCGACTTTTTGGAAAATACCTCATGTGTTGTGAATACTGCAGGGAGAAAGGCGAAGGATAAAGTGGTAAATTCGAAGGGGGCCCATTTCATAGATTTCTGCAATGATAATGGACTTATTGTTTTAAACGGCTTAGTCTCTGGAGATGAACAAGGAAGCTTCACTTTCATAAATACGGTGGGGAGTTCAACCAATGATATTGCTGCAGTGCATCATGAAGTATTGCCGATAATTGAAAGTTTCAGGGTAGACAGCAAACTATGGTCAGATCACCAACCAATTTGCATGAGAGTTAACTTTAAAGGGTTTGAGCACGGCAAATCTCTAAATTTATTACCCAAACTAAGATGGAACCCTAAACAACAAAAAGGTTACCAAAAACGAGTTGTTAAAGCACTTCAGGAAAAGGAGCGAGAAGAACAGCCGATGGCCTTAACACAGTTGCAGCATATTGTGATAAGGGCTGCTGCTAGGCCCTTTATTAATGCCTCACCCACAGAGCCCAAGAGCAAAAATTTATGGTACGATAATCAGTGCATGGAATATAGAAAACGCTCGATGATCCTCTTAAATGACCTTCGAAACTGCCCCAGCGATACAAGTGCGGATGACCTGCGAAAAGAATATTTAAGAAGCAACATAGCATATAAACGGTTATGTAAGGAACGGAAGGAAAATTACTATAAACAACTGGAAACTAAGCTGGACGAAGTAAATGACAGCAAGCAGTGGTGGCGGATGGTGCGAGAGATGAGAGGTACAGAATTTAAAATCAGCCCAAGCATTCAAGCAAGCATCTTTCAACAGCACTTTGGTTCTCTACTCAATCCCATTACACAAGGATGCATTCTTCATTACGCCCGTAACTTTGTTCAGGACGAGGTACTCGATGCAGAAATTATGTTACCTGAAATACAATATGCCCTCAAAATGGCAAAGGAAAACAAAGCTCCAGGAGAAGATCGGATTCCATACGAATTCTTTGTCAACGCTCCCTTGGAATTGCTGGTGGCCCTAACCAAAGCATACAATAGTATTCTGAATGGAGCTGATATTGAAAAGTGTTGCTCTACAAGTATTGTATTCCCAATCTATAAAAAGGGTGATATGGGCATGCCTGAAAACTACCGTGGTATATCTTTTATCAACTGCATATCAAAAATTCTTATGAGCGTAATATATTATAGACTGAGCAAGTGGGTTATCCAAAATAAAAAGCTGAACGAGTATCAAGCAGGATTCAGAGAGGGCTACTCAACCGTAGATAACGTCTACAACCTTGCAGCAATCATACACCTAAAGCTGCAGGAAACCAAAAAAGTTTACGGTTTTTTCATCGACTTTAAAGCGGCTTTTGATAAGGTCCCTAGAAAATTGCTATGGTACAAGCTGCATGCAAAGGGTGTCTCGACAAAGATAATAAACCTCCTTGAAAGAGTGTATGACCAAACTGAATCCGCGGTTTGGACAGGGGAAGAACTGTCAAATTATTTTAAGACAGAAGTCGGAGTTCGACAAGGATGCGTACTATCACCGTTGCTTTTTGCGTTATTTTTGGATGACTTGCACGAAGTATTAAAAGGAGGGGTTTATATTGGAGATCGTAATATACGCCTTTTAATGTATGCAGATGATATCGTCATTACAGCGGATAATATAAGCGTACTTCAGGACATGATTGATCGGCTGGAGGAGTATTGCTCCATGTGGGGAATGGAGATAAATCTATCGAAGTCTGAAATTATGGTCTTTAGGAAAGGTGGTAAACTGGCAGCGGCGGAGCGGTGGACGTTTAAAGGAGAACCCATTAAAATCTCGCCAGAGTTCACATACCTAGGAGTTATATTCACACCCACAGTCTCCTTTAAAAAACACGTGATTAGGCGCAATGATAAAGCCAAAACATGTATGAATATAACATGGAACAACTTTCTAGCCAAACATGAAGTTAGCATTAATGTCAAATGGAAACTTTTTAATGCAGTTTTGCGAGCAGTTCAATCCTATGGAGCTCAAGTCTGGGGATGCAGGCACTTTGAAGAAGTGGACAGGCTCCAAACCCTTTTTCTTAAGAAGGTCTTGCGATTACCTACTTGCACACCGAGCTATGCATTAGCACTAGAAACGGGACTGGACGATGCACACCTATATTCTCTGGATCTGCATCTTGGCTATATAGGTAAAGTTCTGCATAAGTACGATGATCAGCGCCTACCTAATTACCTAACAGGCAAACTTCTGGAATCGGATCGCAAAATTTTTTGGATTTCTGGACTAGAGGAGCTATGTAGGCCTTTGGGACTAGACTGGCGAAGTGCTACAAGAACGGCAAAGCAATGGAACACCCTCCGCGCGACCGTACTGAATATACTCAAACATAAGTCCTTAAGCGAACGAACCCAACGACAATGCTCTAGCATCTCGAGGATATATAAGTATCTCGACCACACAGTATCCAATAAATATCTGTCTCTGGCAGCGCACAAAATTCCCTGGATTATTAAAGCTCGCTTCGACTTAATAAAATTAACGTCAAATTTCTACAATCGAACGGAACATGTACCATGCCCCCTATGTAACACCCAAGAAAACGATGACATATGGCATTTGCTGGGCAGATGCCCAATCCTTAAAGAATTAAGAACGCTGCATTTCAGTAAGCAGCTACTCAACAGAGAAGAGGTAATCAGCATACTAGATGACAGGAGTGACAACTTGTGGGAGAACCTAGTCAACTATTTAAAAAGCTCACTAGCTTATCGGACGGCTATTCTGGAGACACTCACTGGCATATGATTCAGCATGGGTAGGAGTCTAAGCATTATACTGAGGAACGATCAGGTATCTGGGGACGACCCGGGCAGCTTGGTGTAGTAGATCAGTGTAATGTGTGACGAACTGCTCATGGCCGACAGACGGATTGAGATGTCCATGTCGGTACACAAAACTTTTTATTTTATTGTTTAATAACGGGGTTTATAGTATAAAGCTAATGTATTCTAGATCAAATTTTTTATGTTAACAGTTAAACAATAAATAAACATTATTATTATTACCGTTAAAACTTACAAAATAAAAGTCATGGTCCAAAAAGAATAATTCTGGCATAATACTTTTTCTTCTACGGCAATTCTAAGTGGGTGATTTTTATGACAAAAATTCACTAATTAATTATTATTTACGGTCCCTGATATTTACATTAAATGATTCAATGAAATTTAGATACTCTTTTTGAATTGAGCTCTTTTTTCAATGCGTTGACAAATACTAAGCTATGTGGTCCTTTCTTTGTTCAACAAACGGTTTAAATTTTTAAATTTAAAATTATTAACATATTCTGGCTTATTCCCATTTTGGGTCCTAAAAAAATTAAAAAAGGTGGTGTTCTTAGATTTTTAAAACCACTCTTGTGTGTGTTTTCACGTATTTTCATCATTTTTTTTCCACCTGGGCTAAAAAAATTTAAGTTCTTAAAAATACTATTTTTGATCGAATTTTCATAGGGAAACAATCAAATTTAACTAATGTAAGCTAATCTTACATTTACTAATAACCCAATTGGATCGGTTTCACGGCTGTGCTAGCGCGATTTTTCTCATTTTGACATTAAATTTGCCTAATTTTTTAGAAAAAAGTGACTATAGATTACATGTACTTTCGCTATCTAAAATCTTTCTGATGTTACAAAGGGCTACACAAGAATGCATAAGAAACCATGAGAAACTATGTCAATGCAATTAACTAGAATTATTATAATAATAAATATATTTTTTCTCACTGTATGTTAGTGCTTCGCATTATAGCAGCAGAGTTTCAAAAGACAAAACAGTTAATGGAAACGGAAAACATTTGGTTGAGTTCTGCAATGAAAGTGGGCTGATCATACTGAATGGTCGAACAAAGGGGGACAAAACCGGAGAGTTGACATTTGTTAGCACATGTGGAGAATCAGTCAATGACATATGCGCGGTGGCTCAGGATTTGCTCGCAGTGGTGGCTGATTTTTCTGTCACCCGCCGATGCTGGTCAGATCACTTGCCAATTTTATTGGAGCTTAAACTCCAAACTAACACAAACCAAGAAAATGTTCAAAATGTAAGACCAAAACTAGCCTGGATAGACGCCGACAGAAATGAATATGCCGACCGGATAACTCAGAATCTTAGCAGAGCCAAAAACGATAATCAGGAGATATCTCTAAACCACCTGCTGGACACAATAAAAGTATCTGCAAGTGCAAAAATTTGTCCAAAGCCACTGCAAAAGAAGAAGAACTGGTACGACTGGAAATGCAACAAGGCCAGGAGGGCGTTATTCGAAGCACTACGGGAACACCTCGAAAGTCGTTCGGAGCGAAGTAGAGAGATATATGTTCAAGCAAACAAAAACTACAAACTGATATGTGCGGTGGCCAAATCAAGGTACTATGGGGAACTTGAACGAAAAATAAGCGATGTCAGCGACTCCAAAGACTGGTGGAATTTTGTGAAGGAACTGCGAGTTCAATGTACAGCTTCTTGTAATGGAAGGGACATTGAGCCATCTGAATTTAGCACATCCCATTTTCGGCATGCCGGCACATATTTTCTAAGAGAACTAGCTGGGTGCTTTACAAAAATTTATAATGAAGGTACTGGCTGTGAGGAGTTCCAAACTAGCATCCTATTCCCAATTTTTAAAAAAGGAAACGCAAGTTTGGCGGAGAACTATCGAGGCATATCCTTTATGAATGCGTGTGCAAAGATAATGATGGGAGTTCTAAATCAGCGGCTGACAGATTGGGTGGATGCAATGGATAAGATGAACGAGTTCCAGGCTGGTTTTAGAGCGAAATATTCAACCGTAGATAACATCTACAATCTGACAGCAGCCGTACAACTAAAGTTTGAGGAAAAGAGGAAAACCTATGCGTTCTTCGTAGATTTCAAAGCTGCTTTTGACAATGTACCAAGAAATTTATTAGCATATAAACTAAAAATGATGGGGGTATCCACAAAGATGACAAACTTTTTGCAAGCAGTATTAACGGATACTAAAACGATTGTGTGGAATGGAGAAGCAATGTCTGAGGAGTTCACCACCAAGGCAGGAGTCAGACAGGGATGTCTGCTTTCCCCTCTACTTTTCGCTTTATATTTGAACGATCTACACGAGGAACTAAGTGGTGGCATGCAACTCGAGGATATAAACCTTAGGGTGTTGCTCTATGCTGATGACATAGTTTTACTGGCAGATGATCCAAAAGTCCTGCAGCAAATGATCAACAACCTGGAATTGTACTGTGACAAATGGAACATAATTGTCAACCTCAGCAAGTCCGCCATCATGTTTTTCAGAAGGGGTGGCCCCTTAGCAAGATGTGAGCAATGGAAATATAGAGGTGAAGCTATAAAGGTGGTGAACGAATTCAAGTACCTGGGAATTATCCTTACGCCAAAACTATCCTTTAAAAAGCACATCGAAGACAGAGCCAACTCAGCCAAAGCTAGCATTAACGCCACTTGGGGAAACTTCTTCCGGAACAACGATGTTGGATTAGGAGCTAAATGGAAGCTGTACCAGGCCGTCAGCAGATCGGTTCAAAGCTATGGGGCGCAAATATGGGGATCCGCCAACTTCGAAGAAGTTGACAGGTTGCAAAATTTCTTCATCAAGAAAATGTTCAGGCTCGCCGACTGCACCCCGAATTATTGCATTCAACTAGAAACCGGAATTACTCCTGCTCACATTTTCACGCTTGATCTGCACCTCCGATATATGCAAA
Source organism: Lordiphosa clarofinis (assembly GCA_018904275.1). NCBI lineage: Eukaryota > Metazoa > Arthropoda > Insecta > Diptera > Drosophilidae > Lordiphosa > Lordiphosa clarofinis. The sequence continues at coordinate 601,380 of JAEIGQ010000159.1, read as the reverse complement.
GAACTATTTTTGAATACGAATCTAACAGGCTACCAAACCAATTCTCCAAAATACTGTTAAGGAAAAGGATAGGATGGGTTAAATGTTTAAACGATTTAAGCATCAAATTCAACTTGGACTGGAACTTATCGTTGACTCGAATGGAGTGGCACGACCAAACACAAGCGCTCAAGAAGCGGATAGAAACCCACGAACACCAAACTATGTGGAGCAGAGCTATGAGTAGCGCGTATAGGTTTTATAGATATTTAGACCATGGCATGGGACCGAGCTACTTTAGTCAATCGCACAAATGGGACAAAATAATGTGGATTTTTAAAGCAAGATGAAAGAATGCGAGGACTTAGAACATTTTATAGGCAGATGCCCAATCCTCAAAAACATACGTTCTAGATTTTTTGGGAAATCGTCACTCACGCAAAATGATATTATTGCTAGATTAAATGGGGAAGACGATGAAGGCTGGGAAAAATTAGTTAACTACGTCACAAGCGCTTTATCATACAGAAAACTAATTTTTACAGAATTCGCTTAAATTTAATTTAATTTGTAAATCTCTTTACCGACAGACGATTTAAAATCAATGTCGTACTGTTCCAAAATCATGCTGAAATTCTTTGTAAAAATAATGTTAATTGTAAAAATAATGTTAATAAAGGAACATATTATTATTATTATTATTATTATAATAACCCAATTGGATCGGTTGCACGGCTGTGCTAGCGCGATTTTTCTCATTTTGACATTAAATTTGCCTAATTTTTTAGAAAAAAGTGACTATAGATTACATGTACTTTCGCTATCTAAAATCTTTCTGATGGTACAAAGGGCTACACAAGAATGCATAAGAAACCATGAGAAACTATGTCAATGCAATTAACTAGAATTATTATAATAATAAATATATTTTTTCTCACTGTATGTTAGTGCTTCGCATTATAGCAGAAACCACATAAATATATAGTGATGGAAAAAATGTCACGTATCGACAGAGATAAATATTTTTTTACAAAAAATGTACTAAAGATTTTTAAATCAAATAATATACATTTCAAAGAACTATTCATTCATAAGATATTAAAACTATTTGGGCTTAGTTATTGTGTTAGGTTTTGCTCAGCGTTGTCTTTATATAGCTGCTCCCCAAAATCACTTCTGTTTTTGTCACGTTCGAATAGCTTCCAATTTTGTCATTATTTTGGAAACCTTTAACACTAATTAAAGTCCTTGCTAAGTGCTATATTATTATATTTTGACTTTTCTTCATTTTTAATATGTATGACGGTCACGGTACGACAGAATGGAAATGTCCATATATATTCTAGATCGTCATCAAGAGCCTAGTCGATATAGCCATGTCAGTCTCTCTGTCCGTCCGTC